>PVJS01032864.1:0-22512 GCA_004027185.1 Glis glis | reverse complement strand
CTGGGGCTGGAACCCAGGGGCATTCTACCTCCGAGCTACACCCCCAGCCCTATTTTATTCTTTATTTTGAAACAGGGTCTCACTAAGTTGCGGAGGGCCTCGCAAGTTGCTGAAGCTGGCTGCAAACCTGCAATCCTCCTGTCTCAGCCTCCCAAGTACTGGGATTACAAGCGTGTGCCACCACGCCCGGTTTAGTTTAACTCTTTAAAGAAACTTTTATGGCATGGACATTTGTATCACAAGACTCAACAAAACCCTGAACCATTTTTCCCTTCTTCAATTCATTCATAAATTTTGTTTTTTTGAAGATTTTTAATAAACTTTCTAAGTATAGTAACTAAAATGTTATGCTTTCATGAAATCCAAGAAAAGTTACGTATTAGAGGAAGAACCAGAAAGGAACACATTTGATCATTGGACTGAGACGCGTTGCTTCTGTTTGCATGCAAGTTTTATTTTTTTTTCTGGTAGACATTTAACACCCTTGTTTTAAAAACTTCTTATTATGAAAACTTTCAAACATGCGCAAAAACCAGAAAGAAAATAAGGACACTCTATGTTCCCATCAGTCAGCTTCAGTAACTCTCAGCTCATGGACTCTTTTTTTTTTTTTTTTTTGCGGTACCGGGGATTGAATCCAGGGGCGTTCTACCTCTGAGCTACACCCCCAGCCCTATTTTTTATTCTTTATTTTGAAACAGGGTCTCACGAAGTTGCAGAGGGCCTCACCTAAGTAGCTGAGGCTGGCCATGAACCCACAATCCTCCTGTCTCAGCCTCCCAAGTACTGGGATTACAAGCATGCGCCACCATGCCTGGCTCATGGACTCTTGTTTCATATACATCCCTACCCCACATCTTCCCTCTTATCTTAAAGCAAACCTCAGATTTCATATACTTTTGCATGAATCATTTATTGTACATTTTTAAAAATAAGAACTTTACGCACCGGGTGTGGTGGCGCACGCTTGTAATCCCAGTACTTTGAGAGGCGGAGATCGGAGGATCCTGGTTCGCGGCCAGCCTCAGCGCTTTCTCTCTCTCTCTCTCTCTCTCTCTCTCTCTCTCTCCCTCCCCCCCCCCCCCCCCCTCTCTCTCTCTCCCTGCTCTCTCTCTCTCCCTGTCTCTTTCTCTCTCTACCTAGTGAGACCCTCTGCAACTTCGTGAGACCCGGTTTCAAAATAAAGTATAAAAAAATAGGGCCAGGGGCATAGCGTGGAGGTAGAACGCCCCTGCGTTCAATCCCGGCACCGCAAAAAAATATATATAATAATAAGAAGAAGAACTTTATTATACATATGATCAAATTACCACATCTATATAGAAGTCATTTTAATCTAATTAAATATCCAAATACTACTTCAAATTTTCCAGATTGTCTCATAAGTGTTCTGTTTTCTTTTTATGCTTTGTTCATATGAGATTCCATATAAATCTGTACATTAAAGTTGATTTGAATGTACCTTAATTCTTTAAATCCATAGGTTCTCTCCTTTCCCTACCATTTCTTCTTCAGTCTCTTTCCCGCCTTCACAATTTATTTGATAAGAAATGGGGGTTGTTCTGTAGAATTTAACACTGTCCTCTATATTTATTGGAAATAGTTAAATATATAGGGTTGTTCTGTAGAATTTAAAAATGTCCTCTGTATTTATTGGAAATAGTTAAATATAGAGGCTTAGTCAGATTCAGGTTTAATTTTTTTGGCAAGAATATTTCCTCATTATTACCATTCCATGAAATGACATGCAATGTCTGTCTTTCTTTTTTTGATATCAGCAGTCATTATTGATCATTGCCCAGAACCATTATTTGTTAAGGCATACCAAAATGATGCAATTCTAATTCTATTATTTATTCTTAATTTATTAACCTCTAAAAAGAGAAACTTGCCCTCACCAACTATTTGATTATCCCAATATATTTGGAAAACTGAATAAATGTTGAATTGATTCTATTTGCATATCAGTTTTCAAAATTATCATGTTTTCCCAGTCTCTTCCAAGAGTGACCAATGAAGTTTTTTTTTACTTTCATTATAACTTCTCATGGATTTAAACATATTTTAAGTGTTTCAAACCATTGTAGTTATACATATTAATACTCAAATTGTTCCATCTTTGGCAGTGGGAGCTGCTATAAGTTGACTCCTGAGTTCTTTTGACATAGTCTTTGATAGTTGAATGTGAAAAGAGGTTCTAGATTCATTTTGTGTATTTTTTTGCCCTGTACTTGAAATCAGTTAATTTTCCAAGAAGTCTTGCCATCTTCTGGTTGGGAAATGGCATTAAAAACCACAGTCTTGGCTGGGTGTGGTGGCGCACGCTTGTAATCCCAGTACTTTGAGAGGCGGAGACTGGAGGATCCTGGTTCGCTGCCAGCCTCAGCTCTCTCTCTCTCTCTCTCTCTCTCTCTCTCTCTCTGTCTCTCTCTCTACCTAGTGAGGCCCTCTGCAACTTCGTGAGACCCAGTTTCAAAATAAAGTATAAAAAATAGGGCCGGGGGTGTAGCACAGAGGTAGAACGCCCCTGGGTTCGATCCCCAGTACCGCCAAAAAAAAAAAAAAACCCACAGTCTTGGTGCATATAGTTGTACATATAAAGACTTTTGATCTGGCTTCTCACACTTAGAAAAATACATTTAAAATTAACTCATGATGTTATGTTTGTCAGTAGATTGATCTTTTTTATTGTTGAGTAGTATTCCATTGTATGAGTGTAACATAGCTTATTTATACATTCCCCAGTTGAGTGACATTTGGGTTATTTCCAGGTTGAGCCTCTGCAAACATTCACAAACAGGTTTTTATGTAAACATGTTTCATTTCCTTTGGGTAAATATTAAATTGTGGGATTGCTAAGTTTTAGAGTAACTGATGTTTAACTTGGTAATAAAATGTTGTCTGAAGTGACTGTGACATTTTATATTCCTACCAGCAGTGTATGGGAGGGAGCTCCATTTGTTCAGCATTCTTACCAGCATTTTCTATTACTCTTCATTTTAGCCATTCTAATAGATTTGTAGTGGTATCCTATTGTGGTTTAATCTACATTCGTCTGACTAGTGATATCAAACACTTACCTTTCATGTGCTTATTTGCCATCTATGCACTTCTGTGACAAAATTCTTGTTTAAATCTTTTGCCCATTTTCTATTGGATTATTTGTTTTCTTATTATTGAATTTTGAGTGTTCTTTATATACTCTCAATACAAGTCCTACGTCCTCTGTGGTTTCTAAATCTTTTCTTCTAGCCTGTGGTATGCCTTTCTATTCTTAGCAATATCTTTCAAAGACCAGAGGTTCTTAATTTTTATAGTCCACTTGACCCATTTTTTTCTCTATGGATTGTGCTTTTGTTGAGTCTAAAAATTCTTTAAACCAGGATCACAGATATTTTCTCCTAGAAGTGTAATAGTTTGAGATTTCACATTTAGACCTATAATCTGTTTTGAGTGAATTTTTGTGATGAGTGTAAGGTATAGGTCTAGCATGAGATGATGAAGTACTTGTCTCTCTGTGCCTCGCTTATTTCACGTAGCATAATGTCCCCTAGTCCTATCCATGTCCTATCCAAATGACAGGATTTCATCCTTTTTAATTACTAAATAGTATTACATCATGTGTGTAATACTCTTATATATCACATTTTCTTTATTCATTCATCAGCTGATGGAAATAAGGTTGTTTCCATTTCTTGACTGTTGTGGACAGTGGTGCAGTGAACATGGGAGTGCGGATGTTCCTCAACATACTGATTTCATTTCTTTTGGATATATACCCCATAGCAGGATTGCTGGCTCAAATGCTAGTTCTATTTTTATTTTTTTGAGGAACTTTCATACTGTTTTCCACAGTAGCTGTAATAATTTACATTTACACCAACAGTATACAAGGGCTCCTTGTCTTCACATTTTTTCCAGCACTAGTTTCCTTTTGTAGGTCTTTTTTTTTTTGGTGGGGGGAGGGCGGGTACTGAGGATTGAACTCAGGGGCATTCTACCTCTGAGCTACACCTCCCAGCCCTTTATTAATTTACTTTGAAACAGGGTCTCACTAAGTTGTTGAGGGTCTCATTAAGTTGCTGAAGCTGGCCTCGAGCCTTCGATCCTCCTGTCTCAGCCTTCCAGGTACTGGGGTTACAGGCGTGAGCCACCACACCCAACTTCCTTTTGTCTTTTTTTTATAATAGCTATTTTTATCAGCATGAAATGATATCTCTCATTGTGGTTTTTATTTGCATTTCTCCGATTATTAGTGATGCTGATTTTATTTTTCATATATGTGTTGGTCATTTGTATATCTTCTTTTGAAAAATGTCTATTTAGATCTATTGCCCATCTTTTAATTGAGTTTTGTTTTTTGCCACTGAGTTTTTTGTGATACTTATATATTCTGGGTATATTAGCCCCTTGTCAGATGTATAGTTTGCAAATATTTTTTTCCTATTCTTTAGGTTGCCTTTTTAGCTCTCATGGTTGTTCCCTTTGCTATGCAGAATCTTGTCTTTCCTCCTGTGACACCTGCTAGGCAAGTGCTCTACCACTGAGCTACATCCCCAGCCCTGTGCAGAAGCTTTTTAGTTTGATAAAATCCCATTCATCTATTTGTGCTTTTATTTCCTGTGCTTTTGGGTCTTGGCCAAAAACATCCTTGCCTGTTCCAATGTACTAAATGTTTTCCTTATGCTTTTTCTTGTGTTTTCATGTCTTACATTGAAGTCTTTAATCCAATTTGATTTGATTTTTGTATTTGGTAAAAAATAGGAATCTAATTTGCTTCTTCTGTATGTGAATATCCAATTATCCCAGGACTTTTTATTAAAAAGGCTGTTCTTTTTCCAGTGCGTGTTTTTTGTGTTTCTGTCAAAATTGAGAGAACTGTAGCTGCATGGATTTGCTTTTGGGATCTGTATTCTGCTCCGTTGGTCTATGTGCCCATTTTTATGCCAGTTCCACACTATTTTGATTACTACAACTTTGTACTGTTTTATGAAGTCAGATAGTATAGTGCCTCCTGGTTGGTTTTTTTTTCGTTTTTTTTACTCAAGATGGCTTTGGCTATTCAGTTTTTGATGCTTCAATACAAATTTTAGGATTTTTTTTCTAGTTCTGTGAGGAATCCCACTGGCATTTTGTGTGTGTGTGTGTGTGTGTGTGTGTGTGTGTGTGTGTGTGCGCGCGGTACTGGGGATTGAACCCAGGGGCATTCTACCTCCGAGCTACGCCCCCCAGCCCAATTTTCTTATTATTCATTATTTTGAAGCAGGGTATCACTAAGTTGTGGAGGGCCTCCCTAAGTAGCTGAGGCTGGCTGTGAACCCGGATCCTCCTGTCTCAGCCTCCCAAGTACTGGGATTACAAGCGTGTGCTACCACGCCCAGCTCCCACTGGCATTTTGATAGGGATTGCATTGAAGCTGTAGATCTCTTTGGGGTATAGTATGGACATCTTAACCATTGGTTCTTCCAACCTGTAAAGAGGGGATGTTCTCTCATTTCTTTGTGTCCTTTCAGTTTTTCTCAAAATATTTTTGTAGTTCTCATTATAGAGATCTCTCGTCTCTTTTGTTAAATTTATTCCTTGACATTTTATTTTGTTGTAGTTATTGTAAATGGCATTGATTTCTTTTTTAGATAATTCACTGTTGGTATATTGCAGTGCTACTGATTTTTGTATGTTGATTTTGTATCCAGCAACTTTGCTATTTCATTTGTTAGTTATGAGAGATTTTTTTTGGTGGAGTCTTTGGGGTTTTCTATATATATGAGCATATAATCTATCAGCAGTGACAATTTGAGTTCTTCCTTTTCTATCTTAATGCCATTTATTTGTTTCTTCTGCCTAAGTTGAACGAAAGTGTTGAAAGTGGGCATCTTTGTCTTGTTCCACATTTTAGAGAAGAAAGCCCTCAGGTTTTCCCCATTCAGTATAATGTTAGTTGCTAACTTGTTATGTATGGCCTTTAATATGCTGAGGCATATTCTTTCTATGTGTAGTTAATTATTTCAGAGTTTTTAATCATAAAGTGATATTGAACTTATTTATTTATTTATTTGTTTATATATTGATGCTGGGCCTCAAATCCAGGGCCTCATGCTAGACAAGAACTCTACTAACTGAGTCACATCCCCAGCCTGGGCTGTTGAATTTTATCAAATGCCTTTTTTTGCATATGTTGAGGTGATCATATGTTTTTTGTTCTTTATTGTGTTGATGTGGTGTATAAAATTTATTGATTTGTATATGTTGAACCATCCTTGTATCCCTGGGATGTATCCCACTTGATCATGGTAAACAGTCTTTTTCATGTGCTGTTGTATTCAGTTTGCTAGTATTTTATTGAGGATTTTTGCATCGGTATTCATCAAGGATATTCACCTGTAGCTTATTTTGTTGTTGTTGTGTTCTCAGCTGGTTTTGATATCGGGGTAATTCTGTCCTTGTAGAATGAGCTTCAAAGAATTCCCTCCTCTTCAAGTTTTTAGAGTAATTTAAGGAGAATTGGTATTAGTTCTTTTTAAAATATTTGATAGATTTCAGCAGAGAAGCCATCTGGTCCTGGGCTTTTCTTTGGTGATAGGAGACTTTTATTGGTGATCTAATCTCATTACTAATTCTCGGTCTGTTCAGGTTTTCTATTATTTTAAGATTCTATTTTGGTAAGGTATATGTGTCCAGAAATGTGTCCCTTCCTTCTAGGCTATCATATATGTTGGCTTATAGTTGTTCATAATAATGTTTAACGTTTTTTTCCGTGTATGTGATGTCAGTTTGTAATGTCTCCATTTTCATTTATGTTTTTGAGTCTTCCCTCTCTTTTTCTTAGTTAGTCTGGCTCTAGGTTTATCAATTTAGTTTATCTTTTAGAAGAACCAGCTCTTTGTTTCATTGATCTTTTATTTTTGTTTTTATATCATTTATTTCTGATCTGATCTTTACTATTTCTTTCCTTCTACTTATTTTGAGTTTGGTTTGCTCTTGTTTTCCTAGTTCTTTGACATGTAGCAGTGGTTTGTTTATTTGAGATTTTTCTGCTTTTTTGATGTAGGTGTTGATTACTATAAACTTTCCTACTGCTTTTGCTATATACCACGTTTTGGTATGTTGTGCTTCCATAATCATTTGTCAAAAGAAAACAAATTTTTGGTACTGAGAATTGAACACAGGGGCATTCTATCTTTGAGCTACACCCCCAGCCCTATTTTATTTTTTATTTTGAAACAGGGTCTAGCTAAGTTGCTGAGGGTCTTGCTAAGGTGCTGAGGCTGGCCTCAAACCTGTGATCCTCCTGTATCAGCCTCCCAAGTACTGGGATTACAGGCATGAGCTACCATGCCTGGCTCAAGAAAAAAAAAAATTATTTCCTTCTTAATTTCTTCCGTGATCCATTGGTTGTTCAGGGATAAGTTGTGAAAACATGATCTTCAGTTGTTTGCTTCACAATCTAATCATAACTAAACCATAACTTATTTTCAATTGTTGAATATTTACCTTGTTTTGAATATTTGCTATAAACTAACATTCTCCTTTATATATAATTATTTGTATGTATCTCTTATTATTTTTAAGAGAAATTCCTAGGAGTAGAATACCCAACACAAAGTACATGAGTATTTTGAAGCCTTTTGATGCATTTTACCAAACTGCCTTCCAGAAAGATTCTATCAATTTATAGTCACATCAATAAATAGACTCCCATTTATACCTCTGATTCCTTGGCAATATAGGAACTTGGATATTGCCTCCATCCTTTATTGTTGCAAATTTAGTAGGGAGAGGTGAAAATGGTATCTTCTTTTTTTCTAAAATATAAGATTTTCCACATATTTAGGAGTCATTTGCTTTTCTTCTCTGTTTTGAAGTAGTCCAAGTCTTTCATGAGGAATGTGTAGTATCTTGTCTTTCTTACAACATCATCTTCTTTTGCAGGCAAGGGCATGAAAATTGTATGTCTTTTCCATTTTTTCTAAGTTAAGCAAAACTTGTAGAATGACTGGAATTAGAAATATGTCTTTTATTCTGAGCAGCCATGCTATTTTAATATCTGGGTAATTAAACAGAAAGCTAAGTCCTATTCCTCAGGTTATGGAGTGTCTCTGACCATTTGTTTTGTGGACTCTGAGGTATGGTAGTAAGGCATAAACATTTGGTTTTATTGGCATTTTCTTTAAGACCTGGTCCATTGAAGCTGCTTCCCGTTGCCATGGTGATACTTACGTAGTCAATTCCAGCCTCCTTAGCAAGCACTACTGCTGGAAATACGGTCGTATTGACAGCATCCATCCCCCAGGTATGGAACATGAACCTTAGAGCTAAGTCCAGGTCCCTCCCTTGTTACCACTGTCCACTTCGAGTGGCACTGGGATCTTAGCTTCTTAGCACTCTCTGTGAGGACTTCTCTTGTTCTGGGGCTTGGTGGTAAGAATATGGCACATTCCTCTGGCATAGGAATGATTCCCATCATAGAAGGTCTGAGGCCTTATATCCTGTTGATGAACTGACCAAGGATGATTATATTGCCAGACTGAATCTCCTGTCTTAAGAAGCCAGACCTGTGGTCACTATGACACGTGTATAACCCTCTTCCTTTGAGACCCAGGTGTTCCCCCAGTAGTTGACTCTTGAAGATGTGATAGTGTGTTCTTCCCATCCCATCCCCATCCCTTGCAAGGAGGATGCACTTTTTACCCCCGCCCCATGAAGGTACCAAATGACTTGCCAAATGGAGTATCTACATATTTTTCAATTCTCCCTTCTACAATTTCTGGATTGTCCAGGCCTGTTCCAGCCATTATTCCAGTCTTCACCATGGCGGTGCTGGCACTTGAGGCCATGGGGAAAGAGGCTGTGGCAGGCAGAGCACTGGGTGGAGTGGGCTGAGAAGCGGGGTGGGTCACGCAGGGTGGGAGTGAGCGGTACCAAGTTGCAAGATTATATTTTGGCAAGAAGTAAAATGACATAGAAGAATGCAAAAGGAAAACAACAACATCAACAACAGTAACAACAGCAAACCCCCAAACCAAAACTTGTCCTCTTTTCTCCTCCTCTCCTTCTGGGCATTTAAAAATGTTGTTTGCTTATTTTCCAAATAAAAACACTGGAAATATATGATTTAAAAATTCAAATGAATAGACTGAAAAGAATAAATAAGAAAAAAATAGGAATAGAGATTAATGAAGGTAAAATTGAAATTGTTCAGCAGAAATTTTTGGGGGGAGGGGGGTACTGGGGATTGAACCCAGGGACACATTACCACTGATTCACTTCCCTCGCCCTTTTTATTTTTTTCTTTTGAGAAGCAGCTTGCTAAATTACAGAAGCTGGCCTTGAATTTGTAATCCTCCTGCTTCAGCCTCCTATGTAGCTAGGATTACAGGTGTGTTCCACTATTCCCAGGCTTATTTTTTTTTTTATATATAGTACTGGGGATTGAACCCAGAGGTCTTCTACCTCCTAGTGATACCCCTAGCCCCCTTTTTTGTGGCTCTGGAAATTGAACCCAGGGACATTCTACCTCTGAGCTTTACCCTCAGCCCTTTTATTTTTTGTTTCTTTTTTTTTTTTTTTTGCGGTACCAGGGATTGAACCTCCGAGGGGTGGTTTACCTCCGAGCTACACCCCCGGCCCTGGGTCTCACGAAGTTGCAGAGGGCCTCACTAAGTAGCTGAGGCTAGCCGTGAACCAGGATCCTCCGGTCTCCGCCTCCCAAGTACTGGGATTACAAGAGTGCGCCACCACGCCCGGCTCTATTTTTTATTTCGAAAGAGTCTTGCTAGGTTGTTGAGAGCCTTGCTACATTGCTGAGGCTGTCCTCAAACCTGCAATCCTTCTGTCTCAGCCTCCCAAGTACTGGGATTACAGGCATGCACCACCACACTGACCTTCACATTTTTAAAAATTAGTAAAAAAGTAAATAAAATAAAAACTTTAGTTCTTGGAAAAAGAATAATAAGCCTGATTAAGGAAAAAGAAATTATAAACTTCAGGAATAAGAGGGGATTTAAAACACAGATATGAAAGAACCTTTTAAAGAGAATTATGTAATTTATGGCAATAAATTTGAAAATCTAGAGAAAGCTATATCTGGCAAAATACAAATGAACTAAAATGACTCAAGAAAAAGTGAACAGAAAATAATTTAACAAATATAGTAGATTTTTTTAAACTACTGACTTCTTTCTAACCTACAAAAATGGATAGTTCATATATTTGAACTCTTATGATTCAGAGAAAATTATGAAAAATTATGGAAAACCTCCAATTTATAAAGCTTAGCATGGTTTAAGTTAAAAAACTTAATTTTAAAAATTAACCTCCCAAAACCTATGAATACAGATGCAAATATTTAACTAAAATATTAATATATTGAGTCTATCATCATACTGGAAGAAGACCACAAGAAAGTAGAATTTATTCTAAGATTACAAGGAAGGGTTTCCTTGTTGATGATCTAAATAACAAAGCCAAGATGCTAATAGAAAAAGGGAACTTTGCCGGGCGTGGTGGTGCACACTTGTAATCCCAGTACTTTGGGAGGCGGAGACTGGAGGATCTGGGTTCGCGGCCAGCCTCAGCTCTCTCTCTCTCTCTCTCTCTCTCTCTCTCTCTCTCTCTCTCCCTGTCTCTCTCTCCCCCTGTCTCTCTCTCTCTACCTAGTGAGGCCCTCCGTAACTTTGTGAGACCTGGTTTCAAAATAAAGTATAAAAAAAATAGGGTCGGGGGTATAGTGCGGAGGTAGAATGCCCCTGGGTTCAATCCCTGGTACCGAAAAAAAAAAAAAAGAAAAAGGGAACTTTGCAACAGTGTCCAGAGATTTAAAACAAGTAATTAGAGTAATTCCTTTAAGACACTTACATCCAAGAATTATGTTGGGTAAAATGCAATTACTATAAGTGCACCAAGGATATTTATAAAGTTGTCTATATTAAAAAAAAACTAAAAATTTTAAATTTAGCGACAGATGAGCACCCATGATCGTATAATGATACCAGTAGATGTCAAAATCTGGTTCTATAAGGAAACAACATAATAATACATTTCAGAGAATACAGTGCAGTTTTGAGCTTTAACTAAATTTTAATCAGAAAAATATTTCCATTTGGGGAAAAACTTTGATAGTGGCTTTAATGTATAGTTTTAAAGTCAAAATTAATGTTTTATATTAACATAACAACATTTAACAGAATTTTAACAGCTTTTTTACATGGATCAAATATTCAAGTGAGAGTTTTAAGATGAAAAAAACATGCCCACGTGGTTATACTTAAATTATGAATATGAGAAAGTTGTGATGAAAATAATTTTGTTTTTCATTGCAAACTCAAGAAAAGTTCCCCAAACATTAAAGTGATAAAACTTAAGCCCTCCAGTCACTACTGCTTAGCAAAATGCCTGGTACCTATTATTAGGTATTCAAATATTTGTTGAATTCAACAAATACTTATGCAGCCATTGAAAACCATTTCACAATTTTGTTCATGGAACTCTTCTATGATAAAAGGTCAATGAGAAAATAAATAGTCCTGGGCCCTGGTATCATCTCTATATGAATAAATTGTGTGACCTTGGACAAATCATTAAATTTGGGACCATTATGATTTATGACCAGTACATTCTCAGCATCCTGGACATGTGATCAGCTTTTTTTGTAGGTGAATGAATTTCTCTTTTTTTTGTTTCCTTTTTTATTGGCGCATTATGATTATAGGTGAATGAATTTCTTTACTTACCAATACTAGATAAACTTAGGAACTTACAAAGGCATGAAATTTTAGCTAATTAAAAGCCTTATGAGGCAGACATTATTATTCTGGAACACCTCTGTTCAAAAGAAATACAGCATGATCTAAAAATGTGAACCATATTTTAATATAAAATATTCTAGCAGACACATTAAAAACCAAACAGAAACAGGTGAAATGAATTTATATTTTATTTAACCCAGCATCTCTAAAACATTATCATTTCACCATGTATTCAACATAAAACTTATTACTGAAATATTTTACATTTTTAATATTGTCTTCAAAATCCATTGTGTATTTTATACTTATAGCACATCTCAATTCAGACTTTTATACTTCAAGGGCTTAATTTTCACATGTTCCAGTGGCTAATGGTCAGTACAGTATAAGGCAGATGACTTAATAAAATAATACAAAAGAGTGTCTTCCAATACTGTGTGAAATCTAACATTGTGGTCAAGTAAACCTTAAAATGATTCTCTAGCACATCAGTGGAATAGAAGTTTCCCTTTCTTGGTTTGTAAAATGGGCGAATCGGATCATCTCAGAGATGACCTATGAGAGACCTTTCCTTTCTGATATGAATGGTGTGGTTCTGTCTACGTGCTTTGCAAAAACGAGACACTTAACATTGTTGTATGTGGTGTGTAGATTTTACATGTATGCCCTGTCTCATTCCATAAAAGCGTCAATGCAGAAACTATTTGGGGAATGGAGGGGAAAGAAGAAAAGGTGGGAGGGAGGATAAAAGAAATGAAGAGGGAGAGGGAAGAATGAGGGTAAAAGTGAGAAGAGAACGTAAGGGAGGGAGGAAAAACGACGACTGGAACAGGGTCAAATCTTAGAAATGTCTATCGTCATTTGATTAATAGGTAATTATTTATGTACCAGGTGTACTTTCAAACAGGAGCCTTAGCTGTTTGATGCAGTGCTCTTTTAAGCTACAAAGTACATTTAAAAGCAGAGCATGTACCAAGAACCCCTGAGACTGTGGACTGATTTATGAGTAGCACAGGCCTAACAGACCTTGGGCTTTGTGATCACAGTGCTGTAAACTGTAAAGTTTACATCACTGTGCAACGACCAAACACACAATCTGTGATTTGCTCCCTGATTGTCTTGTTCAATGATACTTAAAAGGATGTGATATCAATGTAAATACATTTCAACTTGTAAATTTTACTTTTAAAATTTAAGTGAAATCTCCTAGTAGGTACAGAAGTACTCTTCATTGAAGTCTACTCTTTTAGAACAGAGTGCAGGCTAGTCAACTTTTAGATGAATTTCTAGTTTTGGGTTGAATTAATAGATAAACCTCCAGAGGGTGGAACAGAGAGGAGATATACCTACTGTGATCAATAATAGGGATTTTCAGTATAGTTTACATGTCAATTGAACTAAAATTCTGACCTCACACATAGATGGTTGTATTTGTTGGAAAGTGAAGCACTTGAGCACAGTGAATATATAGTCCTGGTGCCTTCTATAGGAGGCACACAGCAGGTGACTTCATCCACCCCTGGTGACTTCCATTATCATCTATCTATATGCTGACAACTCTCAATTTGTAACTTTAGTCCAGGTCTCTCTTTTGAGTCCCACACCCATTTTACTCAAAACCTCCGCCTAGTTGACTCACAGTTGTTTTACACTCAGTGTATCCCAGTCTGAACTCATTATCTTTTCACTGAACTTGCTCCACCTTCAGGATTCCTTCTCAATAATAGCCTGGCCATCCAGCCAACTACTTGTGTCTGAAACCTTGACTCATTAGGATCCTCTAGCTCTCACGAACCATCAATCACCAAGCTCTTCTGAGTTTCTTGAATCAATTCACCTTTCTCCATTCTACTCCCATCACTTTAGTCCCTCATACTTTCCCAGACATGGTGATTGCCTGTTTTCCCTGTCCCCACCCAGGCATCCCTGCACTCCAAGAGAATTTAAATACGTCAATCGTATCCCTTCAGCATCCTGCTTAAAGTATTTCATTGTTCCCAGGGGTCTTAGAATAAATTCTAAACTCTCTTGCTTGGTCCTATATGGTCCTTGCTTGGGCCACTTCCCCTTTGCTTACTAGTTCCAGCCTTTTTGATGTTCTTTCTCTTTCTACTTACTCCCAGCTCTTTCCACCTCAAGCTCTTCCAATGTGCTGTTCACCTGGGCCCAACACACACTTGAGTACAATTTGTTGTCAGGTTTCACTTCCTCTACCAGCCTTTCCTGAAAGAGTAGGGCAGGTCTCTCTTTATGTGTTCTTGTAGTCTTTGTAGTTCTTGTAGTGTTCCTTGGTAATCCTTCTCACATTTGTAATCTTGGCCCAGTGTTTATCTTTCCATGTGGAATTGGACTATGTTTCTCATGTATTGAGACTCTGTTTCAAAACAAAGAATAAAAACTAGGGCTGGGGGTGTAGCTCGGAGGTAGAATGCCCTGGGTTCAATCCCAGGTACCGCCAAAAAAAGAAAAAAAGAAAGAAAAATGGAAACTGATAAGGAGGAATGCTACTAAATCCTTAAAATTAATGATCTCTTTCTCCAGAGCACCTAATTTCTGACTGGCAATTGAGTTTAAATATCTTATCAGATTTTGTTTTGAAATAGGGTCTTGCTAGGTTGCTGAGAGTCTCACTAAGTTGCTGATGCTGGTCTCCAACCTGTGATCCTCCTGTCTCAGCCTCCCAAGTATAGGTGTGCCCCACCACACCTGGCTTAGAGATATAATTATTAAATCAAATAATTGTTTCAGTACCTTAGGTCAGTGTTTCCTTGCTTCACTTGATTATAAGAATCACCTAGGATTCTTGTTCATCTTTCTCATTCCTAGACTTTATCCTAGATATGATGATGCAGTAGGTCTGGAGCAGGGACCAGGAATTGGAATGTTTAGTAACCACTCAAGTGACCTTATCCTTAGTGATGTTTAGGGATCATTGGCTTAGATGATGTCATAATTTCCATCTCCAGAGATGCCAGTAAAGAGGCCATAAAGAGCCAACTTTAGCATGGTCAGTGTCAAAGACCATGGTGCAGAAGTAAGTCAAGGTGTGCTGATAAGAAAAGGACACCCGGAGACTTGAAAGCTAAGGGCCAGTACAGGCCCCAGGCTGGAAATGAGTTGGCAAAAAGCAGGTATGCTGGCGATGGCGTCTCCAAGTAGCAGTGAACATGAGGTGACCTCATACTGGGTGGAGCCCCAGACATAAAGATAAAGTTAGTGGCACATATTTCTCTGAAGTGTTCCGTCTATTCCTACAGCAGCTGGAGGAGCCTGTGGAATCCATTTGTAATGACTCATCGAGGACCTTCTCTAAGTCCAGCCTATAAGTGTGAGACATGATATCTGCATGCAGCAGAATGGTCATCCATTTGAGAAACATGAAGCAGAGAGTTAAGATGCTATGTGGTATGGGATAGACTATCAGTCAGAACTATGAGGGCCTTTACAGAGGTCTCGAGGCAGCAATAGTCAGAGAATGCTTTGTGGAGGGACTTCAACTGAGCTTGGGCTAAAGAGTGACCAGGATTTTCACAGGGAGATACAGAGAAAGGAGGGCATTGATGAGCAAGGAAGCCATAGGACAAGGGGCTTAGAAAAACAGCTTCCCTTCAGCAAATAAATAGGACAGTGAGGAGTTTTGTAGGGAGAGGAAAGACTGCATGACACGGGATTAGAGAAAGAGACATTTGAAGGGCTGTCAGATTTAAATATGATGCACCAGAAAATAAAGATTTATTTGTGCTTTTTCTAGTGGATAGGTAACTGTAAATTTAATTACTGTGGAAGATTGGTCTGGCAGCAGAACGCTGAAAACACTGAATTGTCAAACGGAGCATGGGGCATTGTGGCATTCAGGGAAGGGGCTCTTGTAAAGGCCGGGGATAAGGTAGAATTTGTAGAAACAAAAAGAAGCTGAGTGTAAGAGCATCCATATGACTTGGTGAGGGACTTGGCAGGGAAACTGAGGAAGAGGGAGAACTAAAGGTGGGTCCTTATACATTTTGAACTCACATTCCTGAGTGTGTTTGTAGGATAATGCCATTTTTGCTTATTTACCCACTCCTGGTGGGATTTACCAAAACTCTGTGGCTCTGCATAGGCATTTGCAGTGCAGGGGCATGAGGATTCCTGAGATCATCTCACAACTCTGTGGAGGTCACCTTTGCCTTCGCTATTAACCTCCAAATGACCTCCTGTGACCTCTGCCTACAGGTAGTGCCTTGTGTGTGAGAAGCCAAGGGAGAAGCATGAAGACAGACGTCACCTACATTACAGTGGGTAATGCACAGTCATGACGATGGAGTCAGCTGACTCTGGACAGACTGGGTCACCTTGGACAAGTCGGTAACATAGACTTATCTGTAAAATAGAGGAAATGCCATTGGCATATTTGTCAGATTGTTTTTATTTTATTTATTTATTTATTTGTTGCGGTACTGGGGATTGAACCCAGGGGCGTTATACCTCCGCGCTACACCCCCGGTCCTATTTTTTTATACTTTATTTTGAAACCGGGTCTCACGAAGTTGGGTACTAGGTATTAAGCCCAGGGGCATTCTACCCCTAAGCCACATCCCCAGCACTTAAAATTTATTTATTTTTATTTTTTTATTTCAAGAGAGGTTCTTGCTAAATTGCCCAGGCTGCCCTGAACTTGGAATCCTCCTGCGTAGGTCTTCCAAGTAGCTAATATTACAGGCATAAGCCACCAGGCACAGCCTCTGACTTGATTTTTATATTTATCATAATACATTGGTCTTTCCTTATCCTCTAGGAAAATGTTCTAAGACCCCCAATGGATGCCTGAAACTGAGGATAGTACCAATCTCTATATAAAAGCACCGCCATATCACAACATTTTATCTGATAGCCAAGGCAGCTACTAAGTGACTAATATACTGTATATACAGCAGGGATTCGCTGGACAAGGAGATGATTCACATCCTATGTGGAACAGAGTGGGATTTCTTCATGCTACATAGAATGGTATGTAATTTAAATCATGTGATTTGTTCATTTCTGGAATTTTCTTTTTTTTTCTTTTGGTGGTACCGGGGATTGAACCCAGGGGCATTCTACCTCCAAGCTACACCCCCGGCCCTATTTTTTTATATTTTATTTTGAAACCGGGTCTCACGAAATTGTGGAGGGCCTCACTATGTCGCTGAGGCTGGCCGCAAACCCGGATCCTCAGGTCTCCGCCTCCCAAGTACTGGGATTACAAGCGTGCGCCACCACACTCGGCTCATTTCTGTAATTTTCTAATTAATATTTTTGGATCATGGTCCACCATGGGTAACTGAAACTATGGAAAATGAAACTGTGGTTAGGGGGACTACTGTATCAGAATTCAGTATTCACCTAAATTTATTATATTTTTTATTTGGGAAGGGTTTTCATATAAATATTTAAAAGAGAAGCCTCAAAGCACTTAATACTCATGGTCATTGTACTAGATACTTTGGGAGAATGTAGAATCATGTAACTCTAAAAAATTTAAAACAAAGTCAAGAGACAAAATATAAACAAACGGAGCTACCTGAGAACAATAGCAAGACAACTCACTTCCATGAGCAAAATAAAGTGACAAGCCCCATACATGCAAAGTGATGCTGAAAGAGAAAATGGGTTGGGTGCATAGAGTCTACTGTGTGGAGACTGGATCCATGGTATGCACGTAGCACCCACCATGTCCTGGGGGATAATAGGCTGGAGGATGGGCAGTGTAGTCCTTGGGTTAGGGGCTTAGTTCATGGAATCTAACTGGAACCAAGTCCTGGCTTAATGCTTGCTAGAGGTATGAAGTGACTAGAGGTATTGCAAGTGACTTCTACCTTCTGCATTTCAGTTTCCTCATTTGTAAAGACAGGGCTAATCACAGTAGTGATTAGGATTTGTTAAGAGGATTAAATGAACTAATGCACCTAAGTGCTTCAAATCCTGGCAACCTGACTCCTCAACTTGAGCTACAAATCCCCAGTTACAGCAGCCTAGAACTGTCATTAGTATTATTGTTATGGTGATTGTTATTACATTATCATGTAATATAACATGAGGGAATCAGGAAAACCCTGAAGATAAGAGACCAACTGAGGTTAAAGAAATCTAGGCATAAGTGATAAGAACCTTTATTAAGGTAGTAGCTTTAAAAGCAGGGAGAAACTGGAGTAAGTGGAGCAAAGGATCAAATCCAAGACATTGCATTACACAGAACCAGAGGGTAGTTGGATTTTAAACTGAAAAGCGTAGAGAGTGAAATGAATGGCAATAGGACTGTGAGCCCAGGTACTCTGAAGTTGGGTTATGCCACTGAAAATAACCCAGGAGTTCCCATTTTTCTTTGGGAAAATGACAAGCTTGTGTTTTGGAATGGTATGTATTTGCACATCAAAGACAAAAGTATGTTAAGCTCACCTACAGATCATCCAAATATGGTGCATGGTGGCGCATGCCTGTAATCCAGTACTTGGGAGGTGGAGACAGGAGGATCACAGGTTCAAGAACAGCCTTAGCACCCTGTTTCAAAATTTAAAAAAATAGGGCTGGGGGTGTAGCTTGGAGGTAGAATACCCCTAGGTTCAATCCCCAGTAACAAACACACACACACACACACACACACACACACACACACACACACACACAATGGCTAGTAAGAAGCTAGAGATAGAAGTAGAGATTTGTTTTTGTACCACATTTCTCTTGGTAAATTTGTAATATTGCCCATCTGACCATATTCTTGGATCTGGGTGAAAATTAAGCTTACATTTTATCATTTAGAGTGCTTTCATATTTTCTGATTCTACTTTGATGTATTTCCAGATTTTTAAACTACCTTACTCTGGTATGCAATGCTAAAATGTTACAAAGGTTGATAATCTTGCTGCTAAGTAGGCAAGGATTCTTTCCATAGTCATCATCCATTTTTATCAGCAATAATACTTTAATTGTTATTAATAATTCATCCAAATGTGTTGAGTGTGTTTATTATCACCTAATTGTTTTAGCAGAGTTCAAATTGCTGCTGATCAAATGTGGAACGCAAAAACCCAACCCTTCCCTTTCCTTGATATTGATATTTCACTTAGTTCAGAGTACAGTGTTTTATGGTTCCTTTTAAAAGTTGTCCATTCCTAAAAGTTGACTAGAGAAGCAATCATAGCCACATAAGAGCCCATCATAACTTTCAATGTCATTATAGTAACTTTAAAAAAAAAATAGTTTCTTGAGGTAAAAGGGTTAGGTCAGAGTTTTTTAACCTCAGCACTATTGACATTTGGGACCAGATTGCTTTTTGTTGTGGTGGCTGTCCTGTATTTGTAGGTGTTTAGCCCCATCCTCCAAGGTGTTGACAACTCAAGGGTTCCAGAGATTATCACATGTCCCCTAGAGGACAAGCTCATCCCCAGTTGAAATTACTTACTTAATTTGGTCTGTTTCCTTCCCCAAACCTCCCTCTCTCTTCCTTCTCCCAATCACCTTCCACTACTCTCCTACTTTTTCATGAGGTCTCTTTTCTTTCCTATTTTCTCTCTGGCTTCCACATATGAGAGAGAACATGTGGCCCTTGATTTTCTGAGTCTGTCTGGTCTCACTTAACATGATGCTCTCTGGTTCCATAAATTTTCCTGCAAAGTGAGATAATTTTGTTCTTTATGGCTGAGTAAAACTTCATTATGTCTATATACCACATTATATGAATATATCACTATGAATTTCACAATCATGTACGAGGAGGGAGGATATGGGGGTGGAGAGAAAGGTGTGGGGAAGGAAACAAAGTGATGCTGTGTGCTTGTATGAATAACTATAAATCTCACTGTGATGTATAATTACAATGCACCAATAAAAATTAATAAAACAACTTAAGTTATTCATATTGATAATTCTGAATGTATTTTCTTATTTTAATTTTTTTGTATGTGTGATACTGGGGATTGAACCCAGGGGTGCTCTACCACTAAGCTACACCCCCATCCCTTTTTATTTTTTATTTTGAAATAGGATCTTGCTAAGTTGCTGAGGCTGGCCTTGAACTTGCAATCCTCCTGTCTCATCCTCCTAAGTACTGGGATTATAGGTGCGTGCTTCCGCACCTGGTTAAATGTATTTTAAATCTTTAAAACCATATGAAATAGAGCATACTGTAGATAGGTTCTATAACCAGGGATGTTAGGAACCCTTTTTTTTTAGATAAATGAGGTGACTAGTTTAGGTTTACATTCTTTTATAAAGTGAGTCATTTACCCGATAATACAGAATGTTATATAGGAAATACACTGGAGACTTGTGATTTTGTTTTCTCTTGGACAGTATCTCATAGAATGTTCTTAAGCAAGCATTTATCCAGTGATAGAGGGGTTTTAGGGGAGGATATTAGTGGTGGGTAGGGAGAGTTAATGAGGTTAAAACTTCCATTGACATTATGTACATATATGAAATTATCAATACCAATCTCAGTATCATGTATAGGGAAGGGGAGGGAGTAAGGAGGGAGCCGAGGGAAGCTCACCAAGTGCTGTGTGCATCTATGTCACTATCACTCTGAACTACATTATGATGTCAGGCTATAACGCACCAATAAAAGTATATGAAAAATAAAAAAAATAAAAACTATCCAACATTCATTCAATGGAGACTTATGTGGCTGGCACTGTTGCTACCCACTGAGGGTACAAAAATGAATAAAATTGTCTTGACCCTCAAAGAACTGTTCTCTAAAATGAAGAAGCCAGACAAGGAAACAGTTATACCACAGTGCAATGAATATTGTAGTCAAGAAATGGAAATATGGGAGCTCAGAGGAAAGAGTAACTCTGCCTAAGGAACTCAGGGAAGGCTTTTCAGAGGAAAGAAAGTTGGAACAGATTCTTAAGATAACAGACACAGGAGAACAAGAACTCCAGGAAAAGGGACAGCCCCCCACTCCCAGGCCAGAGGCCAGAGGCGTGACTCTTAAGGCATGGTACACACTGCTGCATGGCAGGGATAGAGGAGGTGTGGGGTGCAGGTTGGAGAAGAGGCTGGGAAAGCAGGTAGGGCCCAGATGCCGCAAGCCTTGAATGCCTGGCTAAGCTCTCTGAATGCTTTTTCCTATAGCCATGAGAAGCCCTTGAAGGATTTACAAGTGGGAGTACCCTATTTTCTGGTCAAGGGGTGATCCAGTTCATTGCAGTTTTACTTAATGGTTACCTGGGACTGACTTTGGATTTTGAGATGCTTGTTTTATGGTTGCATTTCCTTTCAACTAACGAGGCATGTGCATCTGCTTAGTTAAAAAAACAGTGCCTAAAATGAAAAAGTCCTTGTGGAAACAGAGCCAAATAAACTCTCAAGGAGCCTACAATTTACTGAGGAAGAAAGCCTGATATGCCATAGAAGCCTACATAGTGAGGAGGAATCAGAGAGAGGAGGGATGATTACTTCTGCCTGAGAGAGTCAGAGAGTCTGGGACTTCGGTGGCATTTGCCAACTGGACAGAGGCTGGGTGATGGCACCTTGGTGGTACTCACTGTAGAGACAGAGAATTCACACTTAACTAGGAAGGGCTATTCTTCATGGTGGTGTTTCCATAAAATAGGTATGACTTCAATCTAAACATTCAGACGACATGGATAAATTTAAAGGCTCATTCAGCTCTTCATTCAAATATAAGTTTTCATTGGGGATTTTTCTGACCATCCACTTCTTTGTTTCATTTTCTTCATGTTACTTTTATCATCATATAGAGACTATGCTGTAATTTTTATTAATTTTGTTTATTATTTTCCCCCTCTAGAATGTAAGCTCTATGTAACAGAGATTTTTGTCTATTTTATCTTTTGCTCTATCCCTAGTGTCTGAGGGCCTGACATATAGTAGATTTCAATACATGTTTGTTGAATAAGTGTATATAATTTTATAATTACTTATGTTGAATTTACCTAGAATTCAGTTAATCTCATCATATCACTACTTATTAATGGGTTTTTAAAGTCAAATAGTTAAATATTCTTGGAAATTATTCTCTTAGTTTGATTCCATAGTTTCCAAAAGAAGTGAGTTGTTTCATTTTTTTAATGCTTGGACTCATGTTTAAATTCAAAGTTGATGAATCATTTTATGACTGACTGGTGTAGTTCAAATTTTTTAATTAAATCAGTGAAACTCCTTTTATAAATCTCAAGACCAATAAATTGCTTTGTAGCACATATCATAATTATCTATAAATATTCAATCCTAATAACAAAATTATACTTTCTTTTTTTGTGTGTGGTATGGGGGATTGAACCCAGGAGCATTCTACCTCTGAGCTACACCCCCAGCCCTATTTTTTATTTTTATTTTGAAAGAGAGTCTCACTAGGTTGATGAGAGTCTTATTATTTGCTGAGGCTGTCCTCAAACCTGTGATCCTCTTGTCTCAGCCTTCCAAGTACTGGGATTACAAATGTGTGCCACCACGCCCGGCTTCCAAAATTATACTTTATTTATTTATTTATTTATTTATTTATTTATTTATTTATTTATTTTGCGGTACCGGGGATGGAACGCAGGGGCGTTCTACCTCCGCGCTACACCCCCGGCCCTATTTTTTTTATGCTTTATTTTTGAAACCAGGTCTCATGAAGTTGCGGAGGGCCTCGCTAGGTAGAGAGAGAGAGAGAGTGAGAGTGAGAGAGAGAGAGAGAGAGAGATCGCGCATGCACGCTGAGGTTGGCCGCGAACCTGGATCCTCCGGTCTCCGCCTCCCAAAGTACTGGGATTACAAGCGTGCGCCACCACGCCCGGCC
>PVJS01032863.1:0-22515 GCA_004027185.1 Glis glis | reverse complement strand
ACACACACACACACACACACACACACACACACACACCACACAAATGTTGAAGACCCTCAGATCCAACTGCAGTAGGAGTCTCGATTCAGCCTCAGAGACCAATGGATTATGCCTGTAGACTGGCCGGGGACATGTGCATGAGAGGGAGGTGGCTTTTTATGGGGTCTGGACTTTGGAATCTGAATGCTTGGGCTTCCCCGGGCGTCAGTTCTGTGCCTTGGGAAAATCCTTTGACCTGTCTGGGCCTTAGGTTCCTCATTGATATAGAAAGTCATTCTTTCCTTCATGCCCAAAATATTTATTGAACATTTACGGTGTGTTTAGCACAATTCCAACCCTGGGGATAAAGCAGGGAACAAAATAAAATCTTCGCTTTCATGGAACTACACCGAAATGGTAATAAGCAAATAAGGAACTCAAGACACTAGTAAGCGTTAAGGGGAAAGTGGTATCGGAGACAGTTTGGCTCTGATAAGAGGACAGGCGAGCTGGGCTCTGATCTAGGGGGAAAGAATATTCCAGGCATAGCCGTGAGTGGTGGTGCACACCTGTAATCCCAGTACTTGGGAGGCTGAGACAGGAGGATCGCAGGTTTGAGGACAGCCTCAGCAAGTAGTGAGACTCTCATCAACCTAAGGAGATCCTGTTTCAAAATAAAAATAAAAATAGGGCTGGGGGTGTAGCTCAGAGGTAGAATGCCCCTGGGTTCAATCTCTAGTGCCAAAAAAAAGAAAAAAAAAAGATATTCCAGGCAGAGGGAAGAGAAGTCCAAAGGCCCTGGTGCAGAAATGAGTATAAATGAGTATAGAGGGCTCAAGGACCCCGTGGGAAGCTGAGGCAGGAGGATGGCAGGTTCGAGGCCAGTCTCAGCAACTCAGCAAGACCCTGTGTCAAAAAGAAACAAAAAGGGTTGGCAGTGTCGCTCAGTGATACAGGGCTTGCCTAGCACGTGCAAAGCCCTGGGTTGGATCCCTGTCACCGCAATCAACAAACAAAGAGTGTGGCTGGGGAGCTCCGAGAGAGGAAAAGAGGGAAGAAGTCCTGGGAGAGGGGTAAGGTGGAGGCGGGTCCTGCAAGGACTTTGGCAATGGTGCTGAGAAGACGGGTAATCAAGCCACAGGACATTACTATCCTAGTAGGTCCGGAATGGTTGAGCAGCAACAGTTTAATATGGTTCCAGCCAATACACGGAGACATGCAGCACGGTTGATGTGTGACTCCCGCCTTCATAAAACCAGCCTTTCCCATTATTTTCGCAGGATGAATCGGAAGACATTTTTTTTCCTTCTGCTGAGCATGAATCTACCTCCTTGCAATTTTTTTCTTTTTGTTTCGTGTGTGAGTGTGTGTGTGTGTGTGTGTGTTTGTGTGGTACTGGGGATTGACCCCAAAGGCATTCTACCCCTGAGCTATACCCCCCAGCCTGATTTTTAAAATTTATTTTGAAACAGGGTCTCGGCTAGGCATGGTGGCTGTGCACGCCTATAATCCCAGTACTTGGGAGGCTGAGACAGGAGGATTGCAGGTTCAAGACCAGCCTCAACAACTTAGTGAGACCCTCAGCAACCTAGTGAGACCCTGTTTCAAAATAGAAAATAAAATAGGGCTGAGGGTGTAGCTCAGAGGTAGCATGCCCATGGTTTCAATCCCCAGCACCCCCCCCCAAAAGCCAAAAAAAAAAAAAGAAAAAGAAACAGGGTCTCACTAAATTGTAGGCTGGCCTCCAACCTACCATCCTCCTGTCTTAGTCTCTCTAGTACTGGAATTATAGGCGTGTGCCACCATGCTCAGCTCCTCCTTGTAATTTTTACCCAATGGCTGTAGTTCTACCTTCAGGACAGTGCTTTCTGGGCCCCAAGCAGCCCTTTGGATATTGAAGTGTGGTTATCGCCATGTTAGGTCTCTGCTGACAGCCCTCTCTCCTCAGTTACCCATTCCTGATCCTTCAAACCATTTCTCTTGTGATATTCCTTGACGTCCTGCTCACCCCACCTCCTGGGTGAGTTTTGAACACATGTTGAGAAATTCAGCATCTCCCATGGCACCTGCTAGTCCAGCGGCGGCTCCCGTCTCAGCCCGTTCAGGGCGTCTGGCTTCCTTTACCTCCGATCCTTCAGAAAACTCAGATGCTTCCTGGCTCTTCTGCAGGACGGAATGGGGGACTCTCCACCTCCCTATGGTCTTGGAAGCCATGGTTTCCAAGGAAGTAAGACATGGTACCTGGTTCGAGGCAGACGTCACAAGGAGAGGGATGAGAGGCCTTCCCAGACCCAGCAGCCCAGCTACGGCGTGCCAGGCCCTCAGAGCTGGGTTCCTTGCAGTGCCCCAAGGCTCAGTGTGCCCTGCACGATGGGTCTAGGTGGCATTTCTCTCTTTTCTTTTTGTGGTGCTGGGGATTGAACTCAGGGGCGTTCTGTCTCTGAGCTATACCCCAGCTCTCTTTATTTTTTATTTTGAAACAGGGCCTCATTAAGTTGCTGAGGCTGGCCTCGAACCTGCGGTCCTCCTGTCTCAGCCTCCCAAGTACTGGAATTATAGGCATGTGCCACCACACCCAGATTTTTCATACATTTCTTTTTTATTTTATTTTTTTGCGGTACTGCGGATTGAACTCAGGGGCATTCTACCTCCGAGATCCACCCCCAGCCCTGTGTTTTATTCTTTATTTTTGAAACAGGGTCTCACTAAGTTGCGGAGGGCCTCACTAAGTAGCTGAGGCTGGCCTTGAACCTACGATCCTTCTGTCTCAGCCTCCCAAGTACTGGGATTACAAGCGTGCACCACCACGCCCGGCTTTTTCGTGGCGTTTCTTGACAGCTCAGTGGGCATTGCCCACATTGACCCAGAACTTTCCTGTCATCACAGTCAAGATCTCTTCTCTCTCTGGCTGGAGAATCCAGACATGGTGTGAGTCTAAGCTCCGCGTAGTATCCATGTGACCTTGGATAGGCTAAGGGAACTTTCTGAGTTTCCTTCTACATAAACTGGGGACAATGACACTGCCACCCCAGCAGAAGGAAGAGCCAGCAGAACCGGACTTGAGATGGGCATGCCCCAAATCCACCCTGCGTCCACCGCTGTCCCGAGGCCACGTGTCCTTCAGCCGTCCCTGGACTCCTGCAGCGGCTAAGTGTTGTCTCTGCTTCTAGCCCTTGTGCCAAGTCTGTTCTCCACAGCTGGAGAACAATTGGTAGCAATTTCCTGGGGAATTGTTAGCCTACTTGGGAGTGAAGCATCTGCTCTTCGCTTCACAATCAATACTGGAAAACTAGACTTGTCTCAGTTCATTCAGGCTGCTATAACAAAATACCATGACCGGGGCGCCTTCTTTTTTTGTTGTTGTTGGTACTGGGGATTGAACCCAGAGGCATTCTACCTCGGAGATACACCCCCAGCCCTTTTTATTTTTTATTTTGTAACAGGGTCTCGCTAAGTTGCCGAGGGTTGCTCTAAGTTGCTGAGGCTGGCCTCGAACCTGCTATCCTCCGATCTCAGTCTCCCACGTAGTGGGATTACAGGCGTGTGCCACTGAGCCTGGCTGAAAGCTAATAATTATCAACTTAGCTTTCATATATGTGCTTACAGGCAACTTCCAGAATAATGGGCCTCTTAAACTCAACCTTTAAGGAAATTCCCCAGTTCTCCACCCCTTACACCCAATCGACCATCTAGGAGAAAGCTCAGCAAATAAACTCCAGAAGTTTCCAGAAGCCTCAAAGCCCCCATGCTCCAGCTCTCTCTTTCTAATAACCTAAAGGGCTATTAACAGTCTCTTCACTTATTAAAACAATTTTTTTTATGCCTGTCTCTTTGGCCCTGGCTCCATGCTGTTAAAAAAAAAAGTTAGAATCCCAGACCTCCATTTTGAAAGGGCAGCCCCTCTCCAGGATAGGAGAAGAAAAATAGACCTGGTGGCTTAAAAAAAATCAGTCCTTTCTGATGGCTGGGCACAGACCCCTACCTCTGGACATAGGTTCCTCGTGCATTTGAGGTCTCCATGGGGGTAAAACCAACACGAAACAACAAAAACAAAACCGCCCCCCAATAAAACCTCCAGGCAAATGTAGAACTATTGGGATTTGGGTTGATTGAACAGAAAAAGCCTTAATATTCCAGTTTAGGCCCATGGGGTGGTAGTACAGATCTGATTCAGTTATCTGAATATCAATAATGCTGAGGTACCCTCAGGGCAGGGAAACACCTTCAGGGTTTTTTCCCCCTATAAAAAATTAGGAGTTTGAAATGAAGAGGAGCAGAATGGCTTTTTTAAAGGCAGGGGATTAGATCAATGACCTCTGACTTCCCTGCAAGCACAAACATCTAGGATTCCATGATCCTCATGTCCCTTAGGAATGTCATATTGATGGTGAATAAGCAAACTAGGTGTTCAGAAAAATGCAAGGTCAAATGTTCTGCACCAAATTTCCATTCATAGTGTGTGTGTGTGTGTGTGTGTGTGTGTGTGTGTGTGTGTGTATGTGTGCATATGTGTTGCTGGAGACAGAACCCAGGGGCTCATGAATGCTAAGCACACTCTCTACCACTGAGCTGCATACCTCCAGCCCTGAATATACAGCTTCTGAATCTATAATGTTCATGGCACATCAGTGGCAAGAGCTAGGATACAGGACAACTTTCATTTTTATATTATTATTATTATTATTAATTATTATTTGTATGTGTGTGTGTGTGCGCGCACATGTGTGTGTAACTGGGAATTGAACTCAGGGGCATTCTACCTCCGAGCTACACCCCCAGCCCTATTTTATTTTTATTTGAAATGGGTTCTTGCTAGGTTGATGAGAATCTCACTATTTGCTGAGGCTGTCCTCGAACCTGCTATCTTCCTGTCTTAGCCTCCCAAGTACTAGGATTATAGGCTAGTGCTACCACGCCTGGTTACTACTTTTATTTTTAGGTACTGGGGATTGAACCCAGGAGCATTCTACCTCCAAACCATACTCCTCAGCCCTTAATTTTTTTTTTTTAAACAGGGTCTTGTCCAGTTGCTGAGGCTAGCCTAGAACCTGCTATCCTCCTGTCTCAGCCTTCCAACTACTAGGATTACAGGCATGTGCCACCATGCCCAGCTAGCATCCAGGACTTCTGACTCTAAGACTTTCCCCTGAGTGTCCTTCTTTCCTAAGACTTGGTACTACCTCAGTGCACTGCCTCCCACTGTTTTGGAATTTCCATGGTCATCTCAGAAAAAAAGACTTAGCTCACTCTTATTTAAAGGCTCAAATCAGGAGTTATCTCCTTACAGAAGGCCTCTACCCACCATGATAAATTAAGTACTCTTCATAGCATCTCCTCCTTACTCCCATGTGGACCTCTGCCATCGCTTTTATACCCAGCACAGTTGACCAAGGAACTGACAATTTAAAGGGTAATTGTGATGCTAGCTATTCTCTACATGATGAAATCGTGTCTATTTTTTTTTAAATCCTTAGCTGGGTGGGCATGGTGGTGTGTGCCTGTAATCCCAGTATTTGGGAGGCTGAGATAGGAGGATCACAGGTTTGAGGCCAGCTTCAGCAATCTAGCAAGGCCCTCAGCAATTTAGTGAGACCCTGTTTTAAAATAAAAAATAAAAAATAGGACTGGAGGTGTAGCTCAGAGGTACAATTCCCTGGGCTTGTACAATCCCTAGCCCCGGGGTTCAATCCCCAGTACCACAAAATAATGATAATAATAATAATAATAATAATAATCCTTCTTTCTTCCCACAACTTGGTGCCCTCCAGCAAATACTCTTTCTCCTTCTCTTCATAGCCAAGTTTCCCCAAATCCATTGTTTTTGTTTTCTTTCTGCACCCCCACCTCCAACACTGCAATCTGTCTTCTGTTCCTGCCAAGCCTGCCAAATAGATTTTGCTGTAGTTATTACATTCGATGGCCACCTTTCCTGTGGCATGTGTCTGTAGTCTCAGCTACTTTGGAGGCTGAGACGGGAGGATTGCTGGAGCCCAGAAGTTTAAGATCAGCCAGGTAACATAGTGAACTCCTCCCCCACAAAAATGTCACTTTCAGTTATTTTCATTTGTGATATATATATATATATATATAATTGTGATATATATTTTTTCTTTTATTTTTCCCCCAGTACTAGGGATTGAACCAAGGGTCTTGCCCATGCTAGGCAATTGCTCTACCACTGAGCTATACCTCCAGCCCTTTCTATTTTATTTGGACACAGGGTCATGCTAAGTTGCCCAGTCTAGACTCAAACTTGCCATTCTCCTGCCTTAGCCTCCCCAGTAGCTGGAATCACAGGCATACACTATCACCACCTGCTACAGGATAATTTTTTTTTTTTTTTGCAGTACCGGGGATTGAACCCAGGGGCATTCTACCTCTGAGCTACACCCCCGGCCCTATTTTTTTTTATTCTTTATTTTGAAACAGGGTCTCACTAAGTTGTGGAGGGCCTCACTAAGTAGCTGAGGCTGGCCGCAAACCTGGATTCTCCTGTCTCAGCCTCCCAAGTACTGGGATTACAAACGTGCGCCACCACGCCTGGCTAGGATAATTTTTTGAACAAAGTTTAAATCATATTTTCATACAAATATAAAATGAACTCCTATCACAAATTGTTTTTAATCCATGAATTAATAAGGAAGCCAGTAACTGGCTCAAAGGCAAGTTCAAGGTGCCTTACTTACATAGGTTGTCCAGGAATTCTGAAACACATGAATTTACAAAGAGATATAAAGCTAGTTTATCCACAGGATGCTAATTGATTGCACTCCACTACGCACCATGAATTTGCATTTCTAGGAGCAAGCGTCATTGCATTTTCTGTGTTCCACAGTTTACAGAGTTGTAATATAGCTCTTAGGTGATGTAGGGCAGGGCAGAAGTTGACTCTGAGGAGTGGGTAGACAGGACACTCAGTCATCTTTGTCCTTTTAAAGTCTTCCCTGTCAATTTTTCTGATACTTCTTTTTTTAAAAATTTTAGTTATTATTATCATGATTGGTATTGGCGATTAAACCCAGGGGATTAAACCCTACTCTAAGCTACACCCCCAGACCTTTTCATTTTGAAACAGGTTCTGCTAAGTTGCTGAGGCTGGGTCTCGCTAGGTTGATGAGAGTCTCACTACTTGCTGAGGCTGTCCTCAAACCTGTGATCCTCCTGTCTCAGCCTCCCAAGTACTGGGATCACAGGCGTGCGCCCCCATACCCGGCTTCCTGATACCTCTTGACCTGTCTGCAGCATTCGACGCTACTGACCACCCATCTAAGCTCTTCCTTTAGCTTTGCGACTTTAGATCCCCCGCCCCCCGTCCTTCCTTTTCAGCAGGAGCAGGCTCCCCTGCCCCTGTCTAACCCTTAAACAGAGGTGACCTGCAGCGTTTCACCCTGGGCTCACTTCTTTATACCAGGACTTTTGAGGAAAATCTCATCTATTCTTTTCTCTCAAACCACCAAGAGTTATGCTAATACCTATCTCCAGCACAGCTTCCTTCTGAGCTGTAGACCCATTTAATATTTTCATATCCCCGCAGAACCTCAAAAACAGCACGCTCTACCTAAAACCCACTTTTTCTTCTCTTGAGTGGTGTGACCTGTCGCCCAGGTTCTTAACCCAAACCCCTGGGAGCCAGGCTTATCGCTTCCCCTCCCTTCCCCACATCTCAGTCAGTCACCACCACCTGCGGACACTGCCTCCGTGCTCGCTCAGCTCCAGCTGCGGCTTCTCTCCATCTCCATCCCGCTCCCCTGGTCGGAGCTTTCTTCATTCCCCTCTGGATAAATTCCAGAACCTCCTATCTGATTTTTCTGCCTTCAGTCTGACCCTATTTAATCCATACTTGACTCTGCTACTGGAATAATCCTTCTAAAATGCAAATCTGATGTGATACTCATCTTTCTGAAACCACTCCCCGGTGCTCTGTCAAGGTCGGGGGTAAATTAAGCCCATGAACAAGTTGGTCCAGAGCCTACGTGATCCGGCCTCAGTCTCCTCTCCAGCCTCATCTCTATTTGAGTCCCTTCGTAGGTTTTAGGAGACTACCCCCCTGAGCTGCCACCTCTGGCCTTCTTGTTATTTTATTATTTATTATTTTTTTGTGTGTGTGGTACTGGGGATTGAGTCCAGGGGCATGCTACCTCGGAGCTACACCCCCAGCCCTATTTTTTTTATTTGTATTTTGAAACAGGGTCTCTCTAGGTTGATGAGAGTCTCACTACTTGCTGAGGCTGTCCTCGAACCTGCGATCCTTCTGTCTCAGTCTCCCAAATATTGGGATTGCAAGTGTGTGCCACACGCCCGCCTGGCAACCCTTGGAATGAACGGCACTTTCATTGAAACGCTTTACCCACCCCTCTTTGTCTTTCCCTAATTAACTCTCGGTCATTCTACAAAACCTGGGTCAGCGTTGACCTCCTCCCAGGAGTCTGCCTCACCTCTTGCCCCTGTCTGGATGACGGAGTCCTTCTAGATACATATCTCTTGCACCCCCATCCCTGTACCTGGTCCCAGAGTTTGTGACCTGTTTGAGGCTTATCTCAGGACAAGCTCTTTAATGCACTGGATTTTATTTAGTATTTGCATGGCTTCCCCCGGGGAAGGGAGCTCCTTGCAGGGGCTGGGGCTGGGCTCCATCCGGGCACTTTCTCCCGTCTTCAAGGTTGGCTAATCTCCTCTGAGCAGGTTTCACCCAAAGCACCTCACCTTTATATAGTATCTTATGGGAGAACAGGAACGGCAAAAAGGGAATAGTAAGGGGGGAAAAGAATTTGTGATGAGCGAGACATGGTGGCGCACACCTGTAACCCCAGCACTTGGGAGGCTGAGACAGAGGGATCACAGGTTCGAGGCCAGCCTCAGCAATTTAGCGAGACCCTCCGCAACTTAGTGAGACCCTGTTTCTAAATGAAAAAAATAAAAAGGGCTAGGGGTGTAGCTCAGGGGTAGAATGTCCCTGGGTTCCATCCCCAGCACCCACCAACAAACACAAGCCGTGCTGGATCCGTCATTCAGGGCTCTAGTTTCATTTTTTAAAACTCCCTCCCTCCCTTTCTTCCTTCTACACCATGCTAAGTCTCCAGGGATGGATGGAAGAAAGTGATGGTTTCTGTCCTGTAGGGATGTGTAGTCCCATGGCAGCGATGTACTGCAAGCGAACCACGGGGATGGTGATGTAATTGCCCAATGCCAGTCTGAGCCAAGTACCACCACTTCAGACAGTGCAAAATGAGGAGGACGCGACCTCTGGCAGGGGCTGGGAGGGCGCTGGGGGTCGGGGTGGGGGGCAGCTGCCCGAGCAGAGGTTCTCCCGGGATGAGTCCCAGGCTTGGACGGAGCCGGGAGCCACCGGGTGTGCACAGCGCTTCGCTATCTGGGGACCGCGCGGGGGTGGCGGGGCCGCCTGTGCCCGGTGCGCCGCCGCCTCCTCCGCGCTGCTCTCCACGCTTGGTTTATTATGCACGAGGCAGGCAATTTGCCTTCTGCCCCCGGGACCCATCTCGGAGACAAGAAGGTAGTTTGTTGTCTGTAATAGCTTCTGCTGGAGTGTGGCAGCCTGCGCGGGAGGGATGCGCGGGAGGGATGCGCGGGAGGGATGCGCGGGAGGGATGCGCGGGAGGGATGCGCGGGAGGGATGCGCGGGAGGGATGCGCGGGAGGGATGCGCGGGAGGGATGCGCGGGAGCTCCGGAGCTCGTGCTCCCTCCTCGGCTTCTCGTCCTCCCGAGACTCATCCCTGCTTTTCTGATCCTCCACGTCCCTACCCTTCCTTCCACAGGGAAGCTTGGCTGGCCTCCCCGGAGGACCTCTCTGCCTCTTCCCATCGCCTCCTTGTCTGTTTCTTAGCTGACCCTGACCTTTGTCCCTGTGCCTGCAGAAGGATGCCTCTAGTGACCATTCCATCATTTCCAGGTGATGAAAAATCTCCGAGACTGATCCCAAGAACAAGCAGCCTTCTCTTCTGAGGTCTTGCCCATCGCGTCCTCCTTCACTAGAAATGCTGCCTCCATGAAGCCCAAATGGCTTCTGGGAGCTGGGGGGCGTGGGAAAGAGAGAGAGAGAGTGAATCCAGTCTACCATGCAGGCTGATGCTCCTGGAATGGTCTCCTTCGTGTGAGATGTGACCCTCTCCCCAGCTCTGAAGTCCCCAGGACACCTCCAAAGGTCCCAGTGGTCTCCGGCAGAATCCTTCCCAGCTCTCATCTCCCCCATCCTCACCCTCATTCCTGGTACCATCGCCCTGGGCAGTGGAGCTGTGTCTATGCAGATATCTGTATAGCAGTTTGTGGGCACTGAGCAGAGAATGAATGTCTGCTGTTTACATACAGATGCCTGACCCCTGTGCCTGGATGACTTAATTCACCTCTCTTATTTGTAAAATAAGGAGGTTGCACCTGTGAATTTGGAGGTCCTACAGACTGTTAATCTCTGCTAGAGTGAACCTACCAAAGGAGAATATCCCAGGCAGGAGAGTTTGCTCTGGGCCCTCATGGATTCTAGAAAGCTCTCTACAGAAGGGGGAGTCCAGGAGCAATGTGAAGGGCCCGGGGCAGGGAAGGAAGAGAGGCAGGAGTGGCCAGGGACAGGTGTGTGTAAAGGAAGCAGGGGCCTGGGCACGGTGGCACACACCTGTAATCCCAGCACTTGGGAGGCTGAGACAGGAGGATCACAAGTTCGAGGCCAGCCTTGGCAACTTAGCAAGACCCTGTTTCAAAATGAAATTAAAATAGGGCTGGAAGTGTCACTCAGAGGTAGGACACCTCTGCATTCAAACCCCAGTACCAAATACTACTACTACTACTACTACTACTGTTAAATAAAATGAGCAGGGAAGAGCAGCTGGGCTGGAATCCAGTGCAGGCACAGGAGGAGCAATGTGGGGACAAGATGGCTGGATAGCAAAGGAGTCGATGCTGGGGCTGCAGGTCATCCAGAGGTGGAATCCTCCTTGTGAGGAAAGTCAGAAGGCTCTCAAGGAGTAAGGGACCATGAGGGAGTGTCAGGCAGAGGCAGAAGGGAGCAAGGGACCATGAGGGAGCGTCAGGCAGAGGCAGAAGGGAGCAAGGGACCATGAGGGAGCGTCAGGCAGAGGCAGAAGGGAGCAAGGGACCATGAGGGAGCATCAGGCAGAGGCAGAAGGGTCAGGGGCATCTGAGAGGAAGACTCCTGAGGAGCAGTGCACTGGCCAGGGCTGGACCGGGGACCACAGATCCAGGAGCATCAAGGGCATGTGGCCTGGAGTGCAGGGAGGACTCTGCCAGACTGTTGTCACCTGAAGACCCTGTCCCTTGATGTTTGCTGGGATTTCCAATAAGATGGGGAGGGGGTCTACAAGGAATTTGGAGGTTTACTCTCAAGGCATTCCCTATCTTTATTGAACTGGAGATTGAACCCAGGGGTGCTCTACCACTGAGGTAACCTCCCCAGCATCCCCCTTTTTTGTGGTACTGGGGGTTGAACTTGGGGGCATTCTACCTTTGAGGTACACCTCAGTGCTTGCTTGCTTATCTATCTATCTATCTATCTATCATCATCATCATCATATATTTATTTATTTTACAGTACTGGGGATTGAACCCAGGGGCATTCTACCTCCAAGAGATAACCCAGCCCTATTTTTTATTCTTTATTTTGAAACAGGGTCTCACTAAGTTATGGAGGGCCTCACTAAGTAGCTGAGGCTGGCTACGAACCTGCGATCCTCCTGTCTCAGCCTCCCAAGTACCGGGATTACAAGCATGCACCACCACTTTTCTATTTTTTATTTTGAAACAGGGTCTAAGTTGATGAGGCTATCGTTGAACTTGTGATCCTCCTCTCAGCCTCCCAAGTACTGGGATTATAGGTGTGCACCATCACACCTGGCCACCCCAGCCCTTTTAATTTTTTATTTTGAGACAGGTTCTTATTAAGTTGCCCTGGCTTGCCTCAAACTTGTGATCCTCCTGCCTCAGCCTCTTGAGTTACCTTTTTCCAGGAAGGGCAAAGTGGCTTGAAAGGCGTGTGTGTGTGTGTGTGTGTGTGTGTGTGTGTGTGTGTGTGTATGTGCACTGTGATGCATGTGTCAGGGAGAGATGGAATGTGGGGAGGCTGTGCCGGGATGGGTTAGTGCTGAGGTTAGGTGGGGCTTGGAACACCAGGCAGGGCTCAGCCCCCAGCTCTGGGGAAAGAGGGAGGACCCAAGGGAAGGAGGAGAATGAGAATCATGGGTGGTTGAGTGTTACAAATAGAGTTGGTTTGGTCCCTGCATGGGAGAATGAATGGGCCTGCCAAGGAGGAGGACTCTTTCTTTAGTTATAGACCTTCTCAGAGAAAACAAAGGAGCAGGAGGAGGCACCTCAGAGAGAGAGAGAGAGAGAGAGAGAGAGAGAGAGAGAGAGACAACAGGAGCCCAGTGGAGGAGGACAGAGGAGGGAAGGAAAGCAGCAGAATGTGAGAGTCAGAGGATGATCCGAGAAGGAGAGGTGGGCTCAGCTGGGGAAGGAAGAGGCAGTCCCTGCCCCTGGGGCCCAGGGGTGCTGTGGGGAAGCCGGTTCGACCACAGATAATTTGACTGTGACATGGTCACTGTGTGGGGTTGTAGGAGCAGAGATGGTTGCTAATCTCGCCTGGGGCTCCGAGGAGGCCGGGGGAAGAATGAGGGAGAGACCAAGATGCAATATATAGATATAATGGGACCAGGATCCTGGCAGGTAGCAATTTGTTTTGTAATTTAATGTAATTTATTGGTACTAAGGATTGAACCCAGGGGCATTCTACCTCCAACCCACACCCCCAGGCCTTTTTATTTTTTATTTTGAAACAGGGTCTCGCCAAGTTGCTGAGGCTGGCTGGCCTGGAGACTACAGCCCTCTGGTCTCAGCCTCCCAAGTACCGGGGTGACAGGAGTGCCACTGCGCTCGGCTCAGTTCTTTTTTTTTTTTTGATGATAGAGACTAAACAATGTCTTGCCCAGTGCCAGGCATTCTGTTGGTGCTCAATAGGTGCTCCTGGAAGAAATGGAGGAGGTACTTACCGTGCCTGGCATTGAGCAGAACCCCCGAGGAAGATAATGTTTTCTCCATTTCACTGATGAGGAATTTGGGCCTCTCCTTCAGCTTCATGAGCATTTAGAACTGGCGTCTTAGCATCCCTGGCCTCCCGAGCCAGCAGTCTTTCTTTAGAAAAAAAAGTTTAATATGTTTATAGGTTGATTTATTTTTTATTAGCTTCCATGCTGGTCAACAGAAAATAATTATAAATTCAAGATTATAGTGCAAATAACTACCGTTTTTGAAAAAGTGTAGGAGGTTCAGAAGCTGTATACATTGTCTTCCAGGTTTTTGCTTGGGAACATTAAAAACAAAAATTCCTGTCATGCGGCAGAAAAGAGTTTAATAGGATGGGGAAGAAAAGAGGAGATGCTAGTGGGAGGGGAGAGGGAGTGGGCAGGAATCCTGCCAGGAGGAGAAGCTCAGTGAGAAGCTGGAATTCCCATCAGTTCCCAGGTCAGTACCAGGAGTGGGGTTGGGCCCCTGCTGGCTCTGGGTGGCTTCTCCTGCAGGGGGCGCTGCGGTGCTCTGGCGTCTGGCCTCCCATAGAGTAACCAGCTTTGCTACAGACCCCGGGAGGTCCATGAGGCTCGCTGCATCTGTTGTCTTTTAAGGGAGTCGCTACCCAGTCCAGAAGTGTGTTTGTGCTTCCGTCAGGCCCCCCCCCCAGTTCCTCCCAGCTCCATCGTCCACCCCAGATGAGTAATGGTCAGGGGGCTGGCATCCCCCTCCCACTGGGCTGCACCCTGCTGCCTCTGCACACCCCTCCCCGGCCGACACTGGAGGTTACCATACTGGGAGAAGGGTAAGGCAGGGCACAATTTGTCTTGGTGTAATTATCTGTCAGGTACAGCTTGTGAAGCCTTAGCCACCTCCCCCCAGCCATGCAAGAAAATAAATTACACCCGTGCGCAGAGACGCTCCCACAACCGTCCCGGCTCTGCTCTGCTCTGCTGGCCGGCTGGGGCTGCTGATGTCGCTGCAGCCCCCTCCCCTGCTCCCCTCCTCCTGGGCCTGACTCACGCTTTCATCTTCGCCTGGGCTTCGAAGAAGTCACAGCTGCAGAGAAAGAAAAAAACAGACAGCAGACCCTGGCCTTTCTTCTTTCTCTTTCTCTCTTTCTCCTTCCTTCCTTCTTTCTTTCCTTTCTTCCTCCCTCCCTCCCTCCTTCTGTCTCTCCTTTCCTTTCCCTCCCTTCCTTCCTTCCTTCCTTCCTTCCTTCCTTCCTTCCTTCCTTCCTCCCTCCCTCCCTCCCTCCCTCCCTCCCTCCTTCCCTCCCTCTCTTCCTTCCTTCTTTCTCTTTTCCTTTCCTTTCCTTTCCTTTCCTTTCCTTTCCTTTCCTTTCCTTTCCTCGGGGTTGAACCCAGGGGCATTCTACCTCCAAGCTACACCCCCAGCCGTTTTTTATTCTTTATTTTGAGACAGGGTCTCACTAACTTGCAGAGGGCCTCACTAAGTAGCTGAGGCTGGCTGTGAACCTGTGATCCTCCTGTCTCAGCCTCCCAAGTACTGGGATTACAAGTGTGTGCCACCACACCTGGCTTGCCCTATTTTATTTTGAAGTGGGTCTCACTAAGTTGCTCAGCCTAGCCTCGAACCTCCCAACTCCTCTCATCAGAAATGGCCAGGAGTAGCCAGGCATGGTGGTGCGGGCCTGTAATCCCAGTACTTGGGAGGCTGAGACAGGAGGATCTCAGGTTCGAGGCCAGCCTCAGCAACTTAGTGAGGCTCTCAGTAACCTAGTGAGAACCTGTTTCCAAACAAACAAACAAAAAAATAGAGCTGGGGTGTAGCTTGGAAGGTAGAATGCCTCTGGGTTCAATCCCAGTACCAAGAAAAAGAAAAGAAAGAAAAGAAAAAAGAAAAGAAAAGAAAAGAAAAGAAAAGAAAAGAAAAGAAAAGAAAAAAGAAAAGAAAAGAAATGGTCTCACTAGGTTGCTGAGGGCCTCGCTAAGTTGCTAAGGCTGGCCTCGAACCTGCAATTCTCCTGTCCCAGCCTCCCTAATATTGGAATTACAGGCTCATGCTGCCATGCTGGGCTCCAAGTCCCTTCTCTGTAACAGTGATTATGGCCACATTTTAAGGTACAGCCGGTGGGTCCTGGACACCATGTTAAACTCGTACACATTTTTCCTTGAAGCCACACAGTGAACTGTGTGCAGTGGACGAGTTGATGCGCCCCATGGTAAGGACTTGGAGAGTCAGACAATTCCAGTGACCAGTCACAGAGCGGGTTGGACCCAGCTCCTCTGTGGATGGGCTCTGTGCAGGGAATGTGAGGGTTGGCCCTAGATCACAGAGGGGCAGGGGAGTGGGCAGGGATGGCTGCTGCTCACTTTGGGAGCTGTTTTTTCTTTAAAATATACACAACATGCCAGGTGTGGCGGTGCATGCCTGTAGTCCCAGCTACGGGGGAGGCTGAGGCAAGAGGATCTCAAGTTTGAGGCCAGCTTGGGCAACTTAGTGAGACCCTGTCTCAAAATAAAAATGAATAAATAAATAAATAAATAAATAAGTAAAAAGGGCTGGGGGTGTAGCTCAGTGGCAGAATACCCCTGGGTTCAATCTCCAGTGCCATGAACAAGTAAATAATACAAAGAAATAATACACAATGTAAATCCATCTGCCTTGGATCTTTGTAAGAATTGAACAAGATAGCAACTCTTCCTACTCGTTGGGGCCCCCAAAATTAGGTGGCTCGCCCCTCAGCCCTCTCTTTGAGGTCTCTGTACACAGAGGTGCTTGGGGCTGGGAGCGTGGATGGCTGGACGCAGGTGCCCTTGAGGACTCTGAGGAGCGTTCTGGTCCTTTCTGCGCCCAGGTCCCCGTAGCATGGTGAAGGCCGCGGACCCCTCACCGTGTTCCCAAATGCGCGAGCTGAAACACATAGAATTATAGTTATTGAAAGAATCAAAAAAACAAATTTGTGACCCGGTCATCCTCCACCTCGCTTAATAATGTACTCAGTCAGCAGACCCGCGGCGGGTCTAATAGCTACCGCCATTTCCAAGTTGTGATGGGTGTAAAATAATACTTCAGGAGACCGGCATCACAGATGGGGCATGAAAACATCTTGATTTCTATTTGTGACAGGGACACAGGCATTGCTAATGCCACTGGGGCTTGTGACAAAGAAATAGTACATTCACGTAGAAGTTAATAAAAATACAGTCGCCCCTTCCAAGCTCTTAGACCTCCCCCTCCCCTGAATGCAGCTACGGCTTCCAGGTGAACTACTGAAATAGACGCGCATTTGAATTTGTTTATTTAATTTAATTTTATTTATTTATTTTTGTGGTACTGGGGATTGAACCCAGGGGCATTCTACCTCTGAGCTACATCCCCAGCCCTGTTTTATTCTTTTACTTTGAAACAGGGTCTCGCTAAGTTGCTGAGGGTGTCACTAAGTTGCTGAGGCTGGCCTCGAATCTGCAATCCTCCTGTCTCAATCTCCCAAGTACTGGGATTACAGGCATGCGCCACCGTGCCCAGCGTGCATTTAAATTTAAAAAGTGCAAAGCTGTGAGATATGGCTCAATCTTGTAATTCCAGATACTTGGCAGGCTAAGACAGGAGGATTGCAGGTTTGAGGCCAGCCTCAGCAACTTAGTGACACCCTCAGCAACTTAGCAAGACCCTGTTTCAAAATGAAAAATAAGGCTGGGATGTGGCCCGAAGCTAGAATGCCCCTGGGTTCCATCCCTAGTACCAAAAGATAAGAGTGCAATGCTGGGCGCGGTGGCACATTCCTGTAATCCCAGCCATTCTGGAGGCTGAGGCAGGAGGATTGCAAATTTGAGGCCAGCCTGGGTAACTTAGTGAGACCCTGCCTCAAAATAAAAAAATAAAAAGAGCTGGGGATGCAGCTCTATGGTAAAGTGCCTGGGTACTGAAAAAAATGCAATTTAAGGGTGGACAATTGGAGAGGTCAAAGAAAATCTTCCTTCTCACGGAAGTTATGATGGCTTATGAGTCTCCTTTTTCCCCTTGGGTCTACAGGCACTTCTTTTTTCTTTTTTTTTTTTGTGGTACTGGAGATTGAACCCACGGGCACTCAGTGTCTCACTAAGTTGCCGAGGCTGGCCTTAAAAAAAAATTCTTCTCCAGCTGGGTGTGGTGGCGCACGCTTGTAATCCCAGTACTTTGGGAGGCGGAGACTGGAGGATCTGGGTTCGCGGCCAGCCTCAGCTCTTGCTCTCTCTCTCTCTCTCTCTCTCCCTGTCTCTCTCTCTACCTAGTGAGGGCCTCCGCAACTTTGTGAGACCTGGTTTCAAAATAAAGTATAAAAAAATAGGGCCGGGGCTGTAGCGCGGAGGTAGAACGCCCCTGAGTTCAATCCTCGGTACCGCAAAAAAATAAAAAAAATTCTTCTTCTTCTTTTTTTGTGGTACTGGGAGTTGAACCCAGGGGCACTCTAACTCTGAGCCCTATTTTATTTTTTTATTTGAAACAGGGTCTCACTAAGTTGCTGAGGCTGGCCTCCAACCTGTGATCCTCCGGTCTCAGCCTCCCAAGTACTGGAATTATATGGAATTATAGGCGTGTGCCACCATGCCCAGCTTTTTATTTTTTTTGGTGCTGGGGATTGAACCCAGAGTGCTAAGCGAGCACTCTACCACTGAGCTACATCCCCAGCCCGAGGCTGGCCTTGGACTTGCGATCCTCCTGCCTCAGCCTCCCAGTCTATGGGCATATTCATGGATGAAGCAATCAGGAAGCATGGGGGCTGGCTGACCCTCTTGAAAGCCTTGAAGCGGAAGCAGTGCTCAGCCCCTTAGTGCCCTCACTTGGATACTGCACGCTCCCCGTGCCCTGGGCAGGCGCCTCTCCTCCCCGACCCCTCCACACTCCGCAGTGCCTCTGTGTGGCTCTTAGTGGCTCAGCCTGGGAAGATCTGCAGGAGGGAGTCGGCTCAGGGGCATAGTGGCAGCTCCTTTGAGCTGAAGAGAGAGGCTGGCTCACCATTAAGTTGGGACAAGAAGAAAACATGGGTATGAGCTGGGCACAGCGGCTCACGCCTGTAATCCCGGTACTTGGGAGGCTGAGACAGGAGGATCGCAGGTTTAAGACCAACCTCAGCAGCTTAGTGAGACTCTCAGCAACCTAGCGAGACACTGCTTCACAATAAAAAAAAAAAAAAATGAAAAAAGAGACGGGGGTGTAGCTCAGAGGTAGAATGCCCATGAGTTCAATCCCTAGTTTAAAAAATAAAAAAGAAAATGTTGGCATGTATTGGGGGTGAGCGAGTGTGCTCAGAATCCCCTAGACTCTGTCAACGCCACACGAAGCCTTTGGCTACCAGAACTCCTCCTTCATCTTGCTGACAGCTGAGGTGAGGTCTTCCAAGGTCGCTCAGTGTAAAGATGCCAGCCTCAGCCTCAGCAGACTTGGCTGGCCCCCGGCCCACTCCCTCTGAGGCCTTGAGGGCTCCTGCACTCCTCTGAGCCTAGCTATAGCTCCCGGTCTCTCAGCAGGAGCTGGGCGCGGGCACAGGAGCCCCTCTGTGAACCCGCAGTGCTCTGTGGCTGTGACTGTGAACAGGAAGCTTGCATGGTGGTCTCCGCGGCCATCTCACTGGACCTGGGCATCTATTAGTCAGGGACACCCACCCAGACCTGGGGAGCTCACCCCGGACTCATCCCTGCTCCTCTTGAACCCAGCGGGCAGCTGTATTTCTCTGCATTCATTAACAAGGATCTGCCCATTTGGCGCTTCCTGCTGAACATATTAACAGCAGGAATTAAGCAAGCTGCCTCAGGCTTTGCAGGGACCTGTATGTCCTTCTCATCAATCCTATGCGATGAGCATATTTTTTTTTCCTCTTTGTTTTATCTGGAAGAAAACCGAGGCTCATTCACACAGGAAATCAGTAGCCAAGCAGGTCTGGGAGTCCATTTTGCAGGGCAGAGTCATTCTGGGGATTGAACCCAGGGGCATTCTACCTTTGAGCTACACGCCCAGCCCTATTTTATTTTATATTTGGAAACAGGGTCTCACTAAGTTGCTGAGGCTGGCTTCAAACCTGCAATCCCCCTGTCTCAGCCCCCCAAGTACTGGGATTATAGGTTCACCACGCCTGGCTTGTTTTTTTTTTTTTTGTCAGTACTAGGGATTGAACCCAGGGGCATTCTACCTCTGAGCTACACCCCCAGCCTGATTTTATTTCTTATTTGGAAACAGGGTCTCACTAGGTTGCTGAGGCTGGTCTTGAACCTGCACTCCTTCTGCCTCAGCCTCCCTAGCAGTTGGGATTACAGGTGTGTGCCGCAGTGCCTGGCTGGGAGTGCATTTTCTGACTCCCTCCAGTGTCTAATTAGAATGAGGAGAGCTGGGGCGTGGTGGTGCACGCTTGTAATCCCAGTACTTGGGAGGCTGAGACAGGGGGATCGCACGTTCCCTGACAGCCTCAGTTATTTAGTGAGGCCCTCTGCAACTTAGTGAGTCCCTGTTTTAAAAAAAAAAAAATAAGGCTGGGGGTGTAGCTCGGAGCTAGAATGCCCCTGGGTTCCATCCCCAGCCTCTCAAAAAATTAATAAAAATAAATAAATAGCATGAGGAGACTCGTTCAGGGTGGAGGCAGCAGTAATAAGGGCCTGGCGGATGCGAGGATGCTAAAATGGTTCTTGGGAGCTGATGCCGGGGGCTTTCAAGGGCAGGGACTCCCCATCCCCTGGCCTGGTCGGCAGTAACTGTGGCCTAAGGGGAACCTTCTCTGCAGTGACTTTTGCGGGTTCTGAAAGAGCCCCATGCTTGCCTGCTTGCCTGCCTGCCTGCCTGCCTTCCTTCCTTCCTTCCTTCCTTCCATCTTTTTTGCTTTTTTTGGTACTGGGGATTGAACCCAGGAGCATTCTACCTCTGAGCTACACCCCAGCCCTATTTTTTATTCTTTATTTTGAAACAGGGTCTCACAAAGTTGTGGAGGGCCTCACCGAGTAGCTGAGGCTGGCCGCGAACCCGGATCCTCCGGTCTCAGCCTCCCAAGTACTGGGATTACAAGCGTGCGCCATCACGCCCGGCTTCTTTCTTTTCTTTTCTTTTTTGTCTTGAGCGGCTCCGCGGCTCCACTTGCGGGGCAGCTCTGCCCTCAAGTGGCGAGAGCGGTGAACTACAGATGCACGCGCGGATTTCAGCGTCTCCTCGGTTCTATAGCAGGATTGTCGCTGGGGCACTTCAAGCAGGCATCTGCCCCAGGCACAGATGGGGACCTCGTGCTGGTGGGTCTTGTCCTCCTGCAGGAAGGCGTGTCCGTGCTCCACAGTGTCCCGTTCCTTAGAGTCTGCTCTCCGGAGAAAGCCCAGAACAGCCCAGGGTGTTGCTAAAAGACGAAGGTATCTGACGTTAGGTGCTAACTTGCTGTGGATCCTGCACCTCTCACTTGACACCAGAGATCTTCTTTTCTTTTTTTGGAACTGGGGATTGCACCCAGGGACGTTCTACCTCCGAGCTACACCCCCAGCCCTATTTTAATTTTTACTTTGAAACAGGGTCTCACTAAGTTGCTGAGATTGGCCTCAAACCTGTGATCCTCCTGTCTCAGCCTCCTAAGTACTAGGATTACAGGCTGTGCAATAACGCCCAGCATGAGGTATCTTTTTAAAGCCTGGGGCTATCCTGTGAAATTAGTACTATGCCCATTTTACAGATAAGGAAAGGTAGACTAGGGAGTTTCAATCAGTGGCCCTCAAACTCTTTTTTTTTTTTTTTTTTTGCGGTACCGGGGATTGAACGCAGGGGCGTTCTACTTCTGCGCTACGCCCCCGGCCCTATTTTTTATACTTTATTTTGAAACCGGGTCTCACGAAGTTGCGGAGGGCCTCACTAAGGAGAGAAAGAGAGAGAGAGAGAGAGAGAGACAGGGAGAGAGAGAGCGAGAGAGCTGAGGCTGGCCGCGAACCCGGATCCTCCAGTCTCCGCCTCCCAAAGTACTGGGATTACAAGCATGCGCCACCACGCCCGGCTCGACCTCAAACTCTTTATTCTTAGGACACATCTACATTCTTGAAAACGATGAAGGCTGGGCCAGGCTCGGTGGTGCCTGCCTGTAATCCCAGTGCTTGAAGGATCACAAGTTCCAGTCTCGCCTGGGCCACTTAGCCAGACCCTGTCTCAAAATAGAAAATAAAAATCAAAGGGCTGGGTAGAGTGGTCGAGTGCTTGCCTAGCACACACAAAGCTCTGGGCTCCGTCCCCAGCCCCCAAAACAAAACAAAAACAAAAAACCCTAAACCGGGTGGGGTGGCACAGGCCTATAATCCCAGTACTTCAGAGGCTGAGACAGGAAGATCGCAGGTTCAAGTCCAGCAGCATGTAATAACTTACTGAGACCCTGTTTCAAAATAATAATAGAAAAATGGCTGGGGGTGTATAGTTCAGAGGTAGAATGCCCCTGGGTGCAATCCCCAGCACCACAAAACAAACAAATGAACACACAATCCACCGCCACCACCCACCAAAACCCCCGGGACTGTTACTGGCCCAAGAGCCACATGGAGACCAGAAACTCCCTGAAGGAGGGAACGGAGTCTCCTGGTCCCCACCGACCACTGAACACTGGATATTGTATGGCAACCGGGACTTAATGGCTTGATCCCTACAGGGGCAGGAGCTGAAGCTGCAGACAGACCCGAGGGAGCCAGGGAGAAGACATTCCAGGAGACAACAGAGGAAGATGCGGGGCCCCAGGGCAGGGCGGCCATTGTGCACGGCCCACAGCAGAGGCCACAGCCCAGGAGAGTGGCATTTTCAAGCAAAAAGATTTCTTCTCTTTTCTTCTTCTCCTCCTCCTCTTCTCCTCCTCCTCCTCCTCCTCCTCCTCCTCCTCCTCCTCCTCCTCCTCTTCCTCCTCCTCCTCCTTCTCCTCCTCCTCCTCCTCCTTCTTCTTCTTCCTCTCTCTCTTTCGTACTGGGGATTGAACCCAGGGGCATTCTACCTCCGAGCTACGCCCCCAACTCTTTATTATTATTATTATTTATTTATTTATTTATTTTGAAACAGGTTCTCTCTAAATTGCTGAGACTGAGGCTGGCCTCGAATCTGCAATCCTCCTGTCTCAGCCTCCCAAGTACTGGGATTACAGGCGTGCACCACCACATCTTGAGCAAAAAGATTTCTGATAGAGAAATGTTTCCTCGAAGCAGGGCTACCTTACCCTGACATGAACTCTAGAGGTGGCAGGGGAGAGGGAAATACCCGGGTTCTGTGTGAGACGCGGGCACATGGCCAGCCTCTCTGCCGCTCTACCTTCACCTCGGTGTACAGGAGCCATGTGCCTTTCCCATGGGACAGCGAGGCAAGGACCGAGACACTGTGTGAAGAGCCAGCACGGAAGCAAAGCTGAGTATGGGTTTTTTTTTTTTTTTGTGGTACTGGGGATTGAACCCAGGGGCATTCTACCTCTGAGCTACAGACCTCCAGCCCTATTTTTTATTCTTTGTTTTGAAACAGGGTCTCACGAAGTTGCAGAGGGCCTCACTAAGTAGAGAGAGAGAGAGAGAGAGAGAGAGAGAGAG
>PVJS01032862.1:0-22514 GCA_004027185.1 Glis glis | reverse complement strand
GTCTCCGCCTCCCAAAGTACTGGGATTACAAGCGTGCGCCACCACGCCCGGCTAGGAACTTTTCAATACAGCATTAAAAATATCACTCAGGAAGCCGGGAATGGTGGCACACACCTGTAATCCCAGCACTTGGGAAGCTAAGGCAGGAGGATTGCAGGTTTGAGGACAGCCTCAGAAACTTAGCGAGACCCTGTTTCAAAATAAAACATTAAAAGGGCTGGGGGTGTAACTCAGAGGTAGAATGCCCCTGGGTTTAACCCTCAGTAACACACACACACACACACACACACACACACACACACAAGTAGGGTGCCCAGTTAGCTTTGCATTTTAGATAAATAATGAATATTTTTTAAGAATAAGTATGTTCTAAATATTGTATCAGTGCTAGAAAGAGGAGTCATCCCAATTCTCCTTCCCTCTTAGACCCTATGCCCTCACTGACCCAAAGTGATCCACCTGCCACGGTTACCTGGGCAGGCTGATGGTCACCTTCCAGGGGAAGGGCTGGCTCAGGAAGGCCTGGCTCAGGAAGTCTTCTAGCAGGACTGCCCACTGCACCCCAAGGGCCAGCAAGAAGAGGTTGAAGGCCACGCTGCTCCAGCTGTGTCTCCGCAAAGTTGAGGAGAGGAAGCCCAAGCCAAGGGCCGCCATGATGGTAAAGTCCTGGACACCTGCTCAGGGAAGGGTGGAGGAGGAGGAGGAAGCGATGACAGGGAGAGGTGTGAAATGAGTTTTATTGAATGGCTGCTGGAAGACGTCTTTGAGATCATTTAAGGGTGTTTGGTCAAATCACTTCACTCTCTTGGGCCTCGTTTTTTTCATCTGAGTAATGGGGATACCACACACAGGTCATACGGGGCTGAGGATTAGATGAGCTAATGCTGGCTGAGCACTGCGGGCGGGGCCTGGGTCACAGTGAGCACTCTAGAAATGCAGCGATCATTGTTATTCATAAGCACAAGGACGTGAGCGGGCGCAGGCATCAGGATGTGTGCTTGGCATAGACTTGACACTCAGTAAAGGGAATTGCTGCTGTTTTGGGGATCAGGTGCAAGCCCTTGTCATGCTGGTGAGAAAATAAGGCCACAGCAGCTGAGCGACATGACCCAGGGCACGCAGGAAGGAGGAGGCAGAGGCAGGCCCAGGGCCCCTGTGGGCGCCAACCAACAGCTCCCTCCCCTTGCCACCTGCTGCGAGGGCATCACGGGGCCAGCCCCAGGGGGGCTGCGAGGGCAGCTGAGTGGAAAGGTCAGACCTGGTGGTGGGGAGAGCCCCGGCAGAAGGGACAGGGGAACACTGATTTAATTCCAGTTTTGAATAATGGTTAGCAGCCTGTGCTCCAGGACTACACAAATATGGATTCAAACGAGGACACTGGCACTTTCTAGCTGTGTGGTCCTGATCTGGTTGTTCAACCTCTCTGAGCTTTTGTAAGAGCCTATGTTTATTAAGTGCTTATCATGTGCTGACCGTGTTTTAACCGCTTTACATATTCCATCTCCTTTTGTCCTCACAAGCGCCCTTTGAGGTGGACGCTCTTCCCATCACCATCCTACAGATGAGAAAACCAAGGTGTGGAGGAGGTAAGTCACCCGCCCTGCGGGGAAAGCCAGGATTTGACCTACAGTCCACGGAAGCCTGTGCCTTTAACTTCCACGCGCCCCTGCTCTCTGTCTTCTTCCCATTTTCTTCTGTTGAATGGGAAAAATAAAAATACTCCCTCACCAGGTTGCCCGAATCCTAATGGCTCCAAACAGTAAAGGCCATTTTATCAATAAGCACCAACTGTGCCAGGCGTGGTGGCACACGCCTGTGATCCCAGTACTTGGGAGGCTGAGACAGGAGGGTCGCAGGTTCGAGGACAGCCTCGGCAGCTAAGCGAAGCCCTCTGTAACTTAGCGAGACCTTGTTTCAAAAAATAAATAAATTAAAAGGGCTGGGGTGTAGCTCAAAGGTAGAATGCACCTGGGTTCAATCCCCAGTACCACAAACAAACAAACAAACAAACGAATGAATGCCTGGAGAGAGATGTTGAATGATTTTTTTTCTTCCCATGGGTATTGTCTCTGGGTTTGGGAGATTGTGTGTGTGTGTGCGTGTGTGTGTATGTGTGTGTGTGTGTGTGTGTTTTCTTGGGGATTGAACCCAGAGGCATTCTACCTCTGAGTTACACATCCAGCCCTATTTTATTTTTTATTTGGAAATAGGGTCTTGCTAAGTTGCTGAGGACTTCATGAAGTAGCTGAGGCTGGCCGTGAACCTGTGATCCTCCTGTCTCAGCCTCCCAAGTACTGGGATTACAGGTGTGTAGCACCATGCCTGGGCTGGTTTGGGAAATTTTTACTTTCTTTTGCTTTCTGAGCTTAAATTTCCTGCAACCAGTGTGTAGACAGTAAACAATATTAAAAATAAAATAAAAACAGGTAAAAGCATGGATTTCAAGTTCAGACAGTTCTGTAGTTCCGTTTGATCCCTGCTCTATCATTTTCTATTAGGTTAAACCTTTTAAATTGCTGACAGTTGGCCAGTTTTGACCTATAAAAACGCCGATTTATACGTGCCAGCCTTGTAGCCTGGAGTGTCATTTACTCTCCACATCTGCAAAATAGGGACCGTTATGCCCACCTCAGAGGGTGCAGGGAGGGGTGAAGGAAATCATATTTTGTTCAAGTGTTTGATGCAGGCCCAGCACATGGAGAACGCTGAATAAATGGTAGCTATTCATCATCATTATGACAAACGCTGCAATAAGAACACACCGGCCTCTGGTCCCCAGGCCTGGCCCTGCGAACAGTGAGGAAGTCCTCGCCACTAGAGCCCCTTTGACCTACAGAGTCTACTTATTTATTATTTATTCATTTATTTATTATTTGCAGTACCGGGGATTGAACCCAGGGGCGTTCTACCTCCATGCTACACCCCCGGCCCTATTTTTTATCCTTTATTTTGAAACCGGGTCTCATGAAGTTGTGGAGGGCCTAAGTAGAGAGAGAGAGAGAAAGGGAGAGAGAGAGAGAGAGAGAGAGAGAGAGCTGAGGCTGGCCACGAACCTGGATCCTCCGATCTCTGCCTCCCAAAGTACTGGGATTACAAGTGTGCGCTACCACGCCCAGCTATTATTTATTTATTTGTTTATTTATTTATTGGGATGGGTACTGGAAATGGAACCCAGGGGCATTCTACCTCTGAGCTACACCCCAAGCCCTTTTTTTATTTTTTATTTTTGTTTTGTTTTGAAACAGGGCTTGCTATGTTGCTGAGAATCTCTCTAAGTTGCTGAGGCTGGCCTCAAACCTGTGATCCTCCTGTCTCAGCCTCCCAAGTACTGAGATTACAGGTGTTCACCACCATGCCTGTCTCATTCATTCATTCACTCATTTAGAGGCACCAGCAGAGGTTTATTTAGGAAAGCAAGGGTTATGCACTGGAGGGGAGAGAAAGAGCTGCTGTGTCGTGAGTGAGAGAAGCCTAGCGTCCAGGCAAGCCCACGTCCACTGAAGAACACACACACACACACACACACACACACACACACACACATGCCCAGCATCTGGCACAGAGGGCTCAGGTGGGTGTTGATGTTCCCGAAGCAACCTGACATCCCTGGGGTGCAGGAGGCCCCCATGGACCACCATGGGATCCGGGGGCTTGGGGAGTGGGTGGGAAGTGGCGGATCCGACTCCTTGCTTCTCCTCTCCTGGCGGCGGAGGGCTGCGTCTCCTGCGGGCATGCTCTTGGCGGGGAGGGGGGTGCGCAGGGCACGTGTTTTGCACAGGGCTCCTCTTGGCGTCCTTGACGGCCCTTCAGGAAGCATGCTTATGAGGCGCAATGCACATTGGGACTAGTGAGGGCTGTGGACAATCTGAGACTGCACACCCCACTCGAGACCTTCAAATTCAACCTTTTGTTAGATACCGCTGTTAAACAAAACCCCCCTGCCATTGTGGCAGTCCACATGCACAGGGCCCAGACTCAGGGAAGGCCCCATGAGAAGGCGATGTCTCTGTTTTCCTCCCATTTTACTGACAGGGACCAGAGAGAGTCTGATTTCCTCAGAGACACACAGCACGCCTCCAGGGGAGCAGTGCCTTTCTACCTGGCTAGACTGTCTCTAGCTCTTTTTTTTTTAACTTGGGCCTCAGTTTCCCTATCTGTAACACATAGGGGTTGAGTTTGATATTCTCTAGGGCCTTTACAGCTCTGGAATAGTCTGAGGAGTGGGTTACCGGAGGGCAGGGAGTGGGAACTCACCAGGATGAGGGTAGAGGCGAGGCCCTGAGGTTAGAAAGTCAAAGAACAGGGTGGGGGGAGGGAGCCTTATCAGCCCAGCTGCCCCCCCACACACACACACTCCAGGTATGGAAACTCACGGCCTTCTTCCCAGTGACCCCCCCCCCCCGTCCCTAAGGGGAGAATCATGCTCCTGTCAAGAAGATGAATTTTTTTTGCTTTTTCTTCTTCTTTTTTTTTTAAACTGGGGATTGAACCCAGAGTCATTCTACCTCTGAGCTACCCTCCCAGTCCTTTTTACTTTTTGTTTTGAAACAGGGTATTGCTAAATTGCTGAGAATCTCACTAAATTGCTGAGACTGGCCTCGAACCTATAATCCTCCTGTCTCAGCCTCCCAAGTACTGGGATTAGAGGCATGCACCACCACACCAGCTCAAGAAGATGAAATGAGAGCAGCAGTTTCCAGGAGCTATGGACAGAGCCCACGTACCCCAACTGGCCAGCAAAAACATCTGGATTCAGAACCCCTCTCCCACCTCTCTCCCAGCCTCCTGGGGCTCCAGGCCCAGCCCCAGGCCTCTCCTCTCACTCCTGGTCTCAGCTCCAGACATCCCTGTGGGGTCTCAGAGAGGGCTCTGCACTCTGCTGCTGGCCTGATAAGCTAATGGAGCACAAGGTGTTCAGGGGCGATAAGGGTGTGCGCTACACCCCTCCAGGACTGGCCCCAGAGAGGGATTTTGCAGTCTAAGTCAGGCGTCTGCAGGCCCCATGACTGGGAGGGCAACAGAGAGCTGAGGCAAGCGTTAGCATACCTGTATAGCGACACACCAGGTACCTTCTAAGTGCCTCACAGCCCCGGCCCTCAACACCATGCAGCGGGCAGAGCGAGACACAGAGAGCTCTTTTAACTAGCTCAGTTCATTCACACGGCTAGTAAACATGGCAGGGTTTTGGTCACTAGTATCACTAGTGACCTCTATCTCCGAGCTACACTACCAGACCTATCATCTATCTATCTATCATCTATCTATCTATTGTGGTACTGGGGATTGAAGCCAGGAGCATTCTACCTCCAAGCTACACCCCAGCCCTAATTTTTATTTTTTATTTTGAAACAGGGCCTCACTAAGTTGCTGAGGCTGGCTGTGAACCTGCAATCCTCCTGTCTCAGTCTCCCAAGTACTGGGATTACAGGTGTGCGCCACCATGCCCGGCTTATTTTTGGTTTTAAATCAGGGTCTCGCTAGGTTGCTGAGAGTCTCGATACATTGCTGAGGCTGTCCTCAAACCTGGGATCCTCCTCCTGTCTCAGCCTCTCAAATACTAAGATTACAGGCATGCACCACCATGCCTGACTTGGAGGCGGATTTGAACCCCAACTGCCAGCACTTCTGGATCTGCCCCACCCACTCTTGCCTTCCCTCTGGCCTGCAGAAACTTCAGCACTAACAGCTCTGAACCAGGTCCAGCTCGGTCCCCAGGCTCTGGGCTGGGCCTCCACTCTGTGCTACCCACTGTGGGCACACAGGACCTCTGCAGCCCCACACTGCCTCCTTGCCCTGCAGCCTCAGCTCCCAGCCCGCCCAGCAGTGGCCTAGGAAAAGCATAAGAAATTTCCCAAAGGGATAGCCCAAGGCTGAGATGTGGATGGCTGCAGGATTTGGGGTATTTGCATGACACTGGAAAAGCCCTCCTGTCTTTTTGTAGCCAGGGGGTGCCGGGTGGTATCCACAGCACCCGGCTCAGGGTGATCCTCCAAAGTGGCAGCCCTAGGGCAGGCTCTGTGTGATAGATTGTTCCAGTTACAGCCTCCCATGCCTCCCAGTATAGGCCCGCCCAGTTGGGCTTGGCTGGGTAATTGGTTTCAGCCAATGGGATATCAGTAAACATGTAACCAGCAAAGGCTTGACAAGCACTCTCCATTGCCCTCTCTCACTGTGGGAACTCCAGCTGCCATGTGAAGTCTGGGCTAAATGGCTGGAATCACAGGCCTAGCTGCTAGTTAGTTCCAACTGCCAGACATGTGGATGTGGCCATGTGAGACCATCTTACCCATCATAACTCCAGGCTGCAGAAGCACAGGTGACCCTGGGTGAAACCAACAGAAAAATTGCCCAGCTGAGCCCTACCCAATTGCTGAGCCATAGAATCAAGGTCTTGAGTAAATTAAATGCTTGCTATTTTAAGCTACTAAGTTTGGGAATGGTTGTTATGCAGCTATAGATAACTGATACACTCTGCTTCCCCCAAGCATTCCACAAGCACCTCAACTCCAAGCCCAGAATGAACATATCGCTATATGTTTACCCCACATCTAGTTCCTGCCCTTGTGCTTCTCATCTCAGAAATTGGCACAACCATATGCCAGATTACACATCCGGAGACATTCTTGAATCTTCCCCTTTTTTCACCAAGTACAGCTGATTTTATCTCCTAGATATCTCTTGAAGCTGACTCCTTCCTTTGGCTCCATTTCCCCTGTCCATCTGACCTCATCATGGGTTACTGGTCAGTAGAGCACGGAATGCACACCACAGAGGATGCCCAAGAGTGTGTAGGGGTTGCTACAAGAAAATATTAGCACCTAGCCAGGTGTGGTAGCACATGCTTGTAATCCCAGTACTTGGGAGGCTGAGACAGGAGGATTGGAGGTTCAAGGACTGCCTCAGCAAGTAGTGAGACTCTCATCAACCTAGCAAGACCCTGTTTCAAAATAAAAATAAAATAGGGCTGGGGGTGTAGCTCAGAGGTAGAATGCCCCTGGGCTCAATCCCCAGTACCACAAAAAAAAAAAAGAAAGAAAGAAAATATTAGCACTTCTAGTCTTATTTATTTTTACCTAAAAATCAAGAAATTAAAGCTTATTAATAATAAAAGCTGATGCTCTTTATTCAATCTATATATGTGTTAATTATTTTCAATCCTCTCAATAACATAATGTGATAAATACTATCATCAAATAGCAGAGGTTGCAAAGAAGCAGAAAGAGGTAGAGTACTTTGCACAAGGTCTTATAGCTAATAAGACATAGAGGCAAGATTTGAATCAGTCTAGTTCCAGTAGTTCTCAAACTTTCATGTGCATTAGAATCACCTAGAGGGCTTGTTAAAGCACAGATTGCTGGGCCCCATCCTTAAATTTCTGATCAAGTTACCCCCCCCAGCCCTTTTCCTTTTTTATTTTGAAACAGGGTCTTGCTAAGTTGCTGAGGTTCTCACTAAGTTGCTGAGGCTGGCCTCAAACCTGCAATCCTACTGGGATTACAGGCATGCGCCACCCACCACACTCAGCTAAGAATCTGCATTTCTTTTTGGCACTGGGTTTGAACCCAGGGGCATTCTACCTCTGAGGTACACCCCCAGCCATATTTTATTTTTATTCTGAAACAAGGTGTCCCTAGGTTGATGAGTCTCACTATTTGCTGAGGCTGTCCTCGAACCTGCAATACTCCTATCTCAACCTCCCAAGTACTGGGATTACAGGCGTGCACCACCATGCCTGGCAGGAATCTGCATTTCTTTCTTTCTTTTTTTTTTGTGGTACTGGGGATTGAACCCAGGGACATTCTACTTCCAGGCTATACCCCCAGCCTTATTTTTTATTCTTTATTTTGAAACAGGGTCTCACTAAGTTGCGGAGGGCCTCACTAAGTAGCTGAGGATAGCCAGGAACCTGGATCCTCTGGTCTCAGCCTCGCAAGTACTGGGATTACAAGCCTGCGCCACCACGCCCGGCTAGGAATCTGCATTTCTAATAAGTTCCTAGGGGATGATGATGCAGCTGGCCTGGGGACCACACTTTGAGAACCGCTGATTCAGGTTATTCTACCTCTAAATGCTCTTGGGGAAGTTTGCACCTCTGCAACTATTTAATACTCAGCTCCACCGAGAAGCCCCCCACAATGAGCTCAAAATGTCAGCTCCCAGCCCCCTAGCCTTGGAAGGTCTCCTGAGGGCATATTGGGCCACTGGGAAAGTTGATGTGTGTTTCTTCATAATTATCATGTTACAATGAATGGCAGGACTTTTTCTTTTTAATTTGACTATTATGGAAAATTATAAGCATCCTAAAAAGAGAGAAAGAAAATAGCATGGTGATCTTCCATATATCCATCGCCAGGCTTTGATGATTGTTATATGGAACCAGTCTTGTTTGTATTATCCCTCTCCTCCCCTCTTCTTTTCTTTTCTTTTCTTTTCTTTTCTTTTCTTTTCTTTTCTTTTCTTTTCTTTTCTCCTCCTGCTCTCTCTTTCTTTCTTTTTTCTGGCATAACACAAATTCCAGACATCATGCCATTTCAATATGCTTCTCTGACAGGGCCTTAAAAAAAGAAAACCTCAACCCACTCTGCTTTTATCACACCTAACAAAACTAGCAATAGTTTCTGTATGTCATACAATATTCATGCTATATTCAAATTTCCTGATTGTCTCAGAATGTCTTTTTAGAATTGGCAGGTTTGAATAATTTATTGTAGTCTACATGGGTTGGATTAGATTAAGTGAATAGACAGTCTAAGTTCCCTGGTTCTAACTCGACTAACCTACACAAATGGAATAATGGCTTAAACAACTCCTGCAAAGAAACACAGACTGGGGCAAGACACTCAGGCAGCCAAGTGAGCAAAGAGGAGAGGGAAGAGTGGGATGTCCCCTGTGCAAGCCCCTCGTCAGTCACGCTGCAGGCTGAAAAAGCCAGTCTAGTCAGATCTGGCAGGAAGTCAACCAAGACAACTTGAAATTATCAAAAAGATGCTGAGGAACGGATTTGCCATCCTCTATTGTCAACGTTAACAAAGGGCCTTGCTGGAGATTGACATATTCATGATTAGTAGTTTGAAAATACCATATATTTCTCTCTCTCTGTGTGTGTGTGTGTGTGTGTGTGTGTGTGTGTGTGTTACTACAGATTGAACCCAGGGGCAGTCTACCTCTGAGCTACACCCCAGCCCCATTTTATTTTTTCTTTTGAAACAGGGTCTCACTAAATTGCGGAGAGCCTTGCTAAGTTGCTGAGGCTGACCACAAACCTCCTGTCTCAGCCTCTCAAGTACTGGGATTACAGGTGTGTGCCACCATGCCTGGCTCATATATTTCATTTTTTACAGTTACTATTTCATTTTTTCTAAAATTAAATATTAAGTGAAATTATAAATTTTTAAAATTAAAATTAAAATCTTTAAATTTCATTTCATTAAATATTTCACTTTTCATTATTTATTTTTCTTTAAAATGTTTACATTTCTGTGTATGCATTATATAGTATGTATATATATATATATATATATATTTGAGATAGGGTCTCGCTGTGTTGCCCAGGATGGCCCAAGCTCCTGGGCTCAAGTGAACCTCTGGCCTCAGCCTCCCAAGTAGCTGGGACTAGAGGCATACTCAGAAAATGGTGTGCACACTCAGAAGCTTAAAGCCCTCTGGTCAGTAATACCATCTCCACACTAGAGTTAGGTCTCAACCACAGCCCCTCCCCATCCCTGGAATGGCTTTCTCTATAACCTGCTGTTAGGTCAGCAGAATGGAGGCCAAACTCCTTACTCAACCCGTTGGGCCCACCACACCCTGCTTCCCTCTTTATGTGAGGTGAACATTGCCTGCTGAGCCCCAGCCAGCCTCCCCCACATATGCACAAGGAAGGGCTACTGCTGCCTCTCACTCCCTGCTTTTTTTAAAAACTGGAAATTAAGCTGGGCATGATGGCACGCGATTGTAATCCCAGTACTTGGGAGGCTGAGACAGGAGGATCGCAGGTTCGCAACCAGCCTCAGCAACATTAGCAACTTAATGAGGCCCATCCCAACTTAGTGAGACCCTGTTTCAAAATAAGAAATAAAAAAATAGGGCTAGGGGTGTAGCTTGGAGGTAGAATGCCTCTGGGTTCAATCCCCAGTATGGTGCACACACACACACACACACACACACACACACAAGGAAATTGAACCCAAAGGCATTCTACCTCTGAGCTACACCCCTAGCCCTTTTTTATTTTCAAATAGGGTCTTGCTAAGTAGTTGAGGCTGGCCTCGAACCTGCAATCCTCCTGTCTCAGCCTCCCAAGTACTGGGATTACGGGTGTGTGCCACCTCATCTGGCTCTCTTTCACGTAGTCACTTCCCACTGAGCCCCCCGGACCTGGTGGGCAGTGGCCTCCCTCCAGAAGCCTTCCCTGCCGACACCATCGGCTTCCCTGCCTGGGCTGTGGGTCCTCCTCTATTCTTCCTCATGAAGTGAGTTTCTGAGGACACTTTAAACCTATGTTAGTAACGCGGTGTAGGGGTGAAGAATTCAGACCTGGTGCCGATCTTGGCTCCTGGTTCTAGGACAAGTGACTAGATCCTACCATAAAAAGGGGCCATGAAACACAGTGCTTATGTGCATGAGAAGTAAAACCAAGATGCCTAAATTTAAACCTCTGCGCTATCGCTAGCTGAGCAACTTTGGACACATTACTTAACGTCCATGTACCAGGACCACCGCCCAGGTGGCCGTGAGGACGCACAGTAAAGCGTTTAGTGTAGTGACTGGCATAGAGTAAGTGTGCAATAAAAATCATCTCTAACCTTCGTGTGTCTGGATCCCGTGCTGGATGTACATGATATAATAGAGGAATGAATGACTACACTGAATTGGGATAAATATTGTGTTGGATTTAAAAGAATTAAAATAAATGGAACTACATTAAAATTATGCCAGGTCTTTCTCGCCTGGTGCTGAGAGTCAGGCCGTTAAGTGGTATGGGGACTTCCCTCCCTGTGTCATTTCTGTCCTAACTGCCTCTGCCTCGGGCCCCTGGACACCTGCCCTCTGCTTCCAGTTGACTAGTCAGTGAACATCGCTTAGGAACACACAAGCACACAGCCAGGCGCAGGCTGCAGCTCTGCCTCGCGGAGGCCCATCTACCATTATAAGCAATCCATCAGCCCAATGAATGCTTGAAACGCATCTCAAGGTTTTTTTTTTTTTTTTTTAAGGAAAGTCACACCACCGTGGACATCCGTCTTGTTTATAGTTGTTCTCACCACAGTCTAGGGATATTTTTAGCTGCATATGAAATAACCACCTACACTCCCCCTCCGCCATTCCTTCTGGTTTCGCAGACTTTCCAGCCCCTGAGTGAGAAGAAGGTGGGGAGGGTGGCCAATAGGGTGCAGAAGACAGCCAGGGAGACCCAAAACAGAAGGAACCCCCCACATCCAACAACCACATGAAATTCCTTGCTGCTAAGGAGAGAGATGGTTGGGGGAGCAGAGAATCATGAAGACCATTTGGCATAGGGAATTCAGGAAACACAGGACAGGAGGTCCCACGCTCTGTGCTGAGAAACCCACGTGGGCTTCATGGAGGAGCCGATGCCCAGGTGGCTCCGAAAGGACAGCCACATTGTCAGCTGGTGAGCCAGGCACCGCAACATACACAGGTCATCCACTACTTGGGGGGCTGAGACAGGAGGGTCACAGGTTTGAGGCCAGTCTCAGCAACTTAGTGAGGCACTGTTTCAAAATAAAAAATAAAAAAGGGATATAGCTGAGCTGGGGTGTAGCTCAGAGGCAGAATGCTCCTGGGTTCAAATTTTTTTTTAATTGTCAGCTGGTACGATCTATGGAAGAAGCAGGCCGGGGGCGGGAGGGGGGGAGATTCCTTTCCTTGGGATCACCCGTGCCCTTGGAGACCCACAGACCTCCTCCCGCGCCCCTGCACCCCGTGGGCTCTGTGACCACTTCCCTGCTTTCTCCTTGGTGCTGCTCACCTTGATAGGCCCACAGGAACATCTCCTGGCTGCCGGAGGGAATGTCGTAGGAGGTGAAGAAGGCGAAGATGAGGATGAAAGCCGCCTCCAGGGCCAGGGCCGACAGGGGCAGGCAGTGCCGGACGGACCGCGGGTACTTGGAGCCCATCCTGTGTCCTTCTCTGTGCAGGGGTTCCGCCAGCACCAGCCTCACTGCGTACTCCACACCCACCTGAGGGAGCGATAGGGGACACGCCCGCAAAAAGCCTTATCTGGGGCTGCAAGGCTGGCCTGGCCAACAGAGCAGAGGACTAGGATGGGAGGGGAGGCAGCATGAACATTCCAACATCATTAATTCACCCGACAAGTCATTGCCCTGCTCCCACCACAGGTTCCTTCGGTGCTCCATTTAAATGGGGGAGTCTAGCTGGGCGTGGTGGCACACGCTTATAATCCCAGTACTTGGGAGGCTGAGACAGGAGGATTGTAGGTTCACGGCCAGCCTCAGCTACTTAGTGAGGCCCTTGGCAACTTAGTGAGACCCTATTTCAATATAAAGAATAAAAAAATAGGGCTGGGGGTGTAGCTTGGAGGTAGAATGCCCCTGGGTTCAAGCCCTAGTACAGCAAAAAAAGGGGGGAGTCTTTCACACAACACCCACAAGTGACAAGCCTCCTTTACACGTTACTTCTGTTCATCCTCGCCATATCCTTGTAAGAAAAGCCGGGAATGGGCTGGGGATGTAGCTCAGAGGTTGAGCGCTTGCCTAGCATGCCCATGGCCCTGGGGTCGATCCCCATTGCAAAGAGGACAATTTTTAAAAAGGCAGGAAGTGGGTCAGCATTCCTATGTTGCAAAAGGAGAAACCGAAGTCCCCAGATTGGCAAAATTTCTCTTTAAACATCATACTAAGCAAGTATAGCCAGTCTCAAAAAACGAAAACGAGTAGATGTATGTTTTCTCTGCGGAAGCTACAGAGATATTCGGAAATACGGGCAACATCAGATAGAAGAGCAGAGACTCCAAAGGAATGACTGAGGGGGATTAGGGAAGGGAGGAGGGGACGAAGTCATAAAGAATGTACCAGTTGAAATAAAGCTATGAGTGTATACAAAACTACCAATTCCAGCCTCAAAGACATACACAGGGAGGGGGAGGGAGGGAGGGGGAGGGAGGGAGGGAGAAGGAAGGAGGGAGGGAGAGGGAGGAAGGGGGAGGGCCCGGTGGGAAGAGCACCAAGAATCCTGGACATGTATTTTTCTGTCACTCTATACCCCAATATGATGTAAAATTACAATACGCCAAAAAAAAAAAGTTGATACTTGGGTGGATGAGACAGGAGGATCACAGATTCAAGGCTAGCCTCAGCAACTTGGCAAGACCCTGTTTCAGAATAAAAAATAAAAAGGGTTGGGGTTGTAGCTCAGAGATAGAATGCCACAGGACCTGACTGCTTTGAGTTAGTTAGAATTTACCTACCTTTGAATTTGTATTTAAACCTACTCATTTCTAAGTATTTTAAGGGTAGGCAGGGAAGAGGAAGGAGGCTTGGATTTGGCTTTAGTAAAACCCTGGAAGGGTCCTGAGTCAGCTTTGGGCTGAACGTACAGCCACCTCTGGTCACCTCCTCCCAGAGCAGCCCGGAGCACATACTAGAGTGTACTTCGGAAGGCCACCTGCCTAGCACCCCATCCCACAGCGGAGGACAGTCCCCTGGCATGGGATGCGGGAGGCTGGGGTGCAGTTCTGACTCTGCAGCTAACTTCCCATCTGGCCCACACCACGTGCCAGCAGACGGTCTGCACATACCAAGCGTCCAGGAAGGAGGGGAGGGACAGAGGATTTTGATTCCCCTCACTTCTGCACTGGCCCAGCCGCTGGCTACTGACGACAGACTGAATGGCGAGGCGTCGCAGGGAGGCAGATTTGGGCCCCACACGAGCGGGAACTGTATTGACCATTCCAGCTCTCCAGTGAGGTAGACTGCTGGTCTACCTGGTGTGGTAGTGGGCACACTGTCTCTACAGGAATGTAAGCGGAAGTTAATGCTTACTTATCAGAGATGTCTGGGAATGCCCAGATGGAGCTTGTCCTTTTGTTTTTAGATGAAACTAAGGCCCGGAGAGGTCACGTCCAAGGTCATGCAGTCAGTTGGCATTGACTACTTCTTGCTCGGTGCAGCTTTATTTATAGAAGAAAAAATGAGGATAGCCTAAATGTCCAACGGTGGGGGATTGGTTAAATCAACTATAGAACATGCAACTTGCCAGCAGTATGACTGTCCTGAATATATGTGGCAAAGGCCAGAGGAGATGATTTTTTTTTTTTTTTGCCGACTGGGGATTGAACGCAGGGGCGTTCTACCTCCGTGCTACACCCCCGGCCCTATTTTTTATACTTTATTTTGAAACTGGGTCTCACGAAGTTGCGGAGGGCCTCACTAAGTAGAGAGAGAGAGACGGAGAGAGAGAGAGAGAGAGAGAGAGAGAGAGAGCTGAGGCTGGCCGCGAACCCGGATCCTCCGGTCTGATTTTTTTTTTTTTGCAGTACCGGGGATTGAACCCAGGGGCATTCTATCTCCAAGCTACACCCCCGGCCCTATCTTTTATCCTTTATTTTGAAACCGGGTCTCACTAAGTTGAGGAGGGCCTAAGTATCGGAGGCTGGCCGGGAACCTGGATCCTCCATTCTCCGCCTCCCAAGTACTGGGATTACAAGTGTGTGCCACCACGCCCGGCAGGAGATGGTTTTAAGTTTACCAAAAGTGGATATATTATTTGGAGAAAAAGCAAGTTACAGAACAGTGTGTGTAGTATACTATCACTTTTTTTTACTTACTTATTTATTTATTTATTTTGGTACTGGAGACTGAACCCAGGGACATTCTACTTCCAAGCTACACTCCCGGCCCTATTTAATTTAATTAATTAATTTATTTATTTTTGTGGTACTGGGGATTGAACCCAGGGGCATTCTACCTCCAGGCTACACCCCGACCCCTATTTTTCATTCTTTATTTTGAAACAGGGTCTCACTAAGTTGAGGAGGGCCTCACTAAGTAGCTGAGGCTGGCTGCGAACCTGCAGTCCTCCTGTCTCAGCCTCCCAAGTACTGGGATTACAAGCATGCACCACCACACCCGGCTCATTCCTAGAATTTTAGAATTGGAAAGAGACTTAGAAGTAATCCAGACTGAAGTGGGCAAACACCCACAGGGAGTGAGGATCGCTCCCAGATCCAGGACTTAGGTGCCCCGTGGCCTTAGGCAGGTCACTGAGCCTTCTCTGCCTCAGTTTCCTCCTTTGTATTGTGAGGCTAACAGCATCCACCACATGGGTCATTAATTGAGTTCATACACGCAAAGTGCTAAGAATAGTGTGACTTGGAGGTAGAATGCCCCTGGGTTCCATCCCCAGTTCCTCAAAAATAAAATAAAATTCTAGGAACGTAGGATTCCAAGCCCTCTGCTACCCCTAACAGCAGATAAAGGAGATGAGGGAGGCCCCGCAGAGCTCAGGGGTCTCCATTTCCCCCTGGCCACCCCTGGTTCTGATTTCTAGCCTCCTTCTGGCAATTAGCCCTGCTTCTAAACTGAATTTCCCTAAGGAGGATCTCCTCTGGGAGGGGGAGAGGAGGGTGTGACCCACCTCTGGCCTGGCCCAGGACTAGAGCTGGGTAAGCCAGGCGCCAAGCGCCCACCTGCCCAGGGCCACCAGATGTCTGCTAGGTGAACACTGAAGATTCGCAGGCTCTGCGGCCGCTGTGCCTGAAGCCCTTGCCAGAGTGCTTGCAGGCTGGCAAACTAAGCAGCGGTGGCAGGTGGCCCCAGGGCACCCTAAGCCCCTGTGCATCCGGATCCTGCCCCAGCAAAGGAGGCAGGAGGACCAACAGCCGTGCTGCTCCCAGAAAGTCTGCGCTCAGCAGGGGATGGTCCCCGCAGGTGGCTTTCCCCAGCAGAGTTGACACAAGTGTAGTTTGTGCTCTTCCCCTCTGACCCTTGGAGAAAGCCCCTGTTTTGTGATGACAGTTCCAGATGTTCTGTCTCCAGAGCTGCAAGGCGTGTCACCTGGTGCCAAAAGTACAGGAGAGCTAGGGGAGACGCGTCTAAAAGCAACACTGTAAAATGTGAGTTGTTGGCTCTGGCTGGGAAACATTGGGTTTTTCACTTGTATGATTCTTTCAACCCATTTTTATTTTATTTTATTTATTTGTTTATTTTGGTATGTTTGAAATTTTTCATAAGAAAATGTTGGAATAAAACACTCTGTGCACCTGCTGTTCCCTCTGCCTGGAACATTCCTATCAGCTGCTTGCGTGCTCCCCGCCCCTCCTCGGATCTTTGCTTAAAAGGGAAGTTCCGCTGACTGCTCTGTTAAAAAGGGCAGCACAGTGACACGTGCCTGTGGTCCCAGCTACTCCAGGACTAAAGCAGGAGGATCGCTTGAGTCCAGGAGCTTGAGACCAGCCTGGGCAACATCACAAGACCCCTTCTCAAAATTAAAAAATAAATAAGCTGGGCATGGTGGCCCATTCCTGTAATCCCAGTACTTGGGAGGCTGAGACAGGAGGATCGCAGGTTCGAGGACAGCCTCAACAAGTAGTGAGACTCTTATCAACCTAGCAAGACCCTGTTTCCAAACAAAAAAATAAAACAGGGCTGGGATGTAGCCCAGAGGTAGAATACCTCTGGGTTCCATCCCCGTACCAAACACACACACACACACACACACACACACATACACACACACACACACACACACACACACACACACACACAAAGTAAATAAATAGGCAATACAAATATCCTTCCTCCCACAAGCATTCCTTACACGCCCCCCATTTTTCATTTTCTTCATAGTATATACAACCATCTGACGCAGTATGGATTTTCACCTGTGCATTTGTTGAACGTCTTTTCCCACGAGAATCTGAGCAACATGAGAATAAGGACATTTTGGGGGGGTACTAGGAATAGAACCCAGGGCCATTCTACCTCCAAGCTACACCCCCAGCCCTTTTTATTTTTTGTCTTGAAACAGGGTCTCGCTAAGTTACTGCACACTGGTCTCGAACCTGTGATCCTCCTGTCTCAGCCTCCTAAGTACTGAGATTACAGGCATGCACCACAAGAACAGGGACTTGTGACTGCTATGGCCACTGCGGTGGCCTCAGTGCCAAGGTGTTCAGTCCATATAGTAAGTGCTCAATAAATATTTGTTGAGTGAATAACAGCTGTCCTTTTAGGAATGCCAAGCACAGGACCAAGCATTTTGCAGACATGATTTCATTCCATCTTCTCCTCCAGCCTGTGAGTACAGGCAGCATCACTTCTATTTCACCAACGAGGAAACTGCTGCTCAGAGAGGTGACGCTAGTACCCAAAGTCACACAGCTAATAAATGGCAGAGCTGGGACCCAACCCAGATCCAGGGGACACCACGGCTTATGCTGTGAACTACTCTGCAATTCTGTCTCCCAAGTTACCAAACCACACGGTCTCAATTTCCTTATGAGTCAAAGAAGGTGACCTGCTGTGTTTTTCTCCTGGGGATGTTACAAATGTGAAAACATGTAAGCATGCCTGGCAACCTGGGTTAGAGAAGGGAAGGTGGTCAGGTGGCACTGTGACCTCAGCATCCTGGCCCCGACGGCTGGGCTGCTCCCAGGAGTGTGAGTCAAATCAGAGAGCCCACAGCTTTCACGTGTGAGCATGCCTCTTCTGTAAAAAAAAAAAAAAAAAAAAAAAAAATCAGAGAGAGAAAGAGAAAACTGCGCTCTGTGTGAACACACGTTCTCCTCGCCTGAGCCAAGCAGGCCGGGCAGTGTGAGTGAAGTAGGCAGATCCTCCGCTCCCTTCCTGGAAGCGTGCTGCACCAGGGTGTGATCGCGCTCTGGGCATGCCCGGCTACAGTGTGGCTAAGTCATCATGCACTCGCGTAACGCCCGGGAGCTTTGGAGTCAGGCAACCTGGGTTCACATCTTGCCTCTCTTATTTATTAGCTGTGTGACCTTGGGCAAGATAATCAGTCTCTCTGAGTCTGTTTCCTCATCTGTAAAGTGGAAGAAAATCGGAGTGTTGATCTCAGTGAAGATTACAGTGTTGATCTCTTGTGAAGAGTAAATGAGGTAGGGCATAGTCGGTTGTGTAGGAAATAGTCCATACATGTTAGCAATTATAATTATTATGGAAAATTGGCGTGTTTACCATAGAAAACTTCAAAAATAGAAAGAAACCACAGGGCGTGGTGGCACAGGCCTGTAATCCCAGTATTTAGGAGGCTGAGACAGGAGGATCGCAGCTTCAACATTAGCCTCGGCAATTTAGTGCAGCGACCTAGTGAGACTCTGTTTCAAAACAAAAAATAAATAGGGCTGGGGGTGCAGCTCAGAGGTAGAATGCCCCTGGATTCAATCCCCAGTACCATAAAAGAGAAAAAAGAAAAAGAAAATAGGAAGAAGCTTAAGCTTATAGCTTAAAGTCCCTATGACTAATATCTCTGAAAACCAGCATTGCATTTTGTGTACATAGCCCTTCAGGTATTTTTCTATCCATGTGGATTTATGCCTCCCACCCCCTTACAAAAATGGGATTATATAGTCCACCCTGTTTGGTAACTTGCTTTTATTCATGAACTGTATATCATGAGCAGTTTCCAAACCAGGAAAATCCTTCTACAACACTACAGCATGGTGGCTAAGAGCCCCGGCTCTGGCAACAGACTGTCTGGGTTTGAACTGTCACTTACTGTGTCACCTTAGCAAGTGACTGAACCCCTCTGTGCCACAATTTTCTCATCTGTAACGTGGTGTCAGTAATAATCTCTATTTCATAGGGCTGTTGTGAGGATTAAAACAAAGTGAGTGGGGTACTTGGAGCAGTGACTACAATAGTAAGTACCAGGTAGAACCATTCTCCATGCTGCGCTGACAGCTATAGGAAGGATGTGTGGTGATCTGTTTGACCAGCCCTCTGTGGGATATCTGGGCTGTTTCCAAACTGTCCCTGTTCTGAACACTACAGCGAACATCTCTATTGATAGGGCTCTCTGAGGGATACATGTACATGTGTTAGAGTTAGCCATCCCAGTGTCTGGACTCTGCTGCAGCTCCTGCAGGCCAGGAACAAAGCTCGAGGCAGGGGGGCCAGCCCTGCCTGGTGGGTTTGAAGGAATCCAAGCTGCTAAGGAGATGGGAAGACCCCTTCCTTATTTGTGAAACATGACCTCCCTCCAGGGCTGTTCTGAGCTCAGCAGAAGCCCAAGTGCAAGTTCCACCCTCTGGTTCATCAGAGAGTCCCAGGAGGAGGAACAGGCCTAAATTCCTACCCGGCCCTTGGTCTTTTGAATAAGGGCAAATTACTTGCCTCTGTTTTACTCATCTGTGAAATGGCCACAGCTGATCTCCTCTGCTTCCTGACTGGTGGTGAAGAGTGGGAGATGGAGGTGCTCTGGCAGGATGCCTATCTCAGGTCGGCCCACTTCTGTGCCCTTAGAATCCCAAGGAGGCTGGGCGTGGTGGCCCATGCCTGTAATCCCAGTACTTGGGAGGCTGAGACAGGAAGAGCCCAGGTTTAAGGCCAGCCTCAGCAATTTAGTGAGACCCTCAGCAACCTGGTGAGACCCTGTTTCAAAATAATAAATAAGATGGGTTGGGGGTGTAGTTCAGAGGCAGAATGCCCCTGGGTTCAATCCCCAGTATCAAGAAAAAGAAAAGAATCCCAAGGGGCCATGTCAGGGCTTGGGGTGCACCTGACGAGAGCCAACAGGGCTTTAGTGAGGGTGTCTGAAGAAAGAGCAGTCTGGAGGAGCAAAAGAGAAGAATACAGAGAAGGCAGTCCTCCTCTGGCCTGCCCCTGAATTCTTGGCAAGAGAGCTGGTCCCATCTTCCCACCCCAGCCACTGCCAGATCGCCAACTCTAGCCACCAACAGCATAAGCAGCTCCACGGCCAGCGCCTGAAGCCTCAGGGCTTGCTCTTGCTCAGCGTGTGCTTGAGCTACGCTGTTCTACTATATCAATTGTGGGATCTTGTTTTCTATGAGCCTCAGTTTTCTCTTCTGTAAAATGGAGCTAACGTGACATGCTAGAAGTGTGCCCGAGGGGACCCTGGCGCAGGGCGGGCAGGCGATTCAGGCAAATGCACCAGTGAGTTGCCATCTGAATTGGGAATTGGAACCCAGACCTCCAGACCCTGGCATTGCTTCTTCTCCGGCCAGCACCCCAAGATTCTCTGTGACCTTTCTCTGCTTCCATGTGACCCTAGAGCTTAATAGTAATGCTCAGCCACACCTTCCCATTGCTCCCAGCCACGGCACACTTCCGCCCCAGCAAGGATGCCCTTGCCAGGAACCTCCTTCATGGCCAGCTAGACCGTGAGCTCCAGAGCTGGCCTGTGTCCCCAGTGCCTGTGTCATCTCTCCTCCAGATCACGCACCAGTCCATTCCACAGTGCGCCATGGCACTGTCCTAACAGGGACATAGTAGAGAGTGGAGAGGATCTCATATACGACCTCTCACCTTACGGAGTTGACTGACTTAGTCTCTGGCCCAGGTAATATGGAACTTTGCAGTCAGGGGCTAAGGGATATTCAGGTCTGGGGTCCCCATGGAGTCTGGAGCCAGAAACAACCAGGTTCCTGTCCCCCAATGTATGCAAGACTCCAACCACATTGATTCAGATCCCACCTGTATCTTCCTCCATGAACCAATCCATCTTGGCACGGAAGTCTGTTTCTGCTGCTCCAAGCAGAGTGTTTGCTCATGTCCTTTCTCAGCGACAGGCAGGCCTTGGTGAAACTGTGAGCTCACGGTTTCTTATCCTTGGTCACCCAGTGCCACTCTGTCAAGATGTCGGAGTAGAGGTGAGGGACGAAAGACGAGTGTACTGTTGAGGGCAGTTGCTTGCTTTACCTGCTGCAGACCTGGCTCGGAGTGCTCATACCCTCCTCAGCCTCAGTGCGGAGCCGAATGCATCCAGAAGCTCTGAGGTTCAGGAACTTGCCCAAGCTAGTAAGTGGCCAAGCTGGAATTTCAACCCTGGTCTGAAAAAGCAGGTACCCTTGCCATTTTTCTAAATGGTGTCTCCAGAGGGTATGGATCTGATCCCCATGAATCTTTCTGTTTAGGTGGATGGATCAGCTTCACCTAAGAAACCACACACCCAGAGCAGCAGTTGAGAGAGAAATGCTCTGTGTGGGAGCAAGGGCAGAAGGAGGGAAGGTAGAGTTGCACTGGGTTTCAGAATAGTCAAGAGATAAGCCTTGCTTGCCTGGGGAGGCCTGTACCTCCCCGTGTGACCAGCTCTGCATGCCACACTGAAGAAAATGGATTTTCTCTTCCAGGTACTAGGGACCTTTGAAGGTCTGTGAGCAGGGAAGTAACTGAGAGCAGCAACTGAAGGCAAGGCATTGGTGTAAACTACGAGCTCCTCCTTGGGGTGGGTGTTGATTAACCAAGTGATCACAGGGCGGGGAGAGATTGGCTGTGTCCCAGGACAAAACAAGATGGCACCTTCTGCTGGGCATTGTGGTCCACACCTGTAATCCCAGTACTTGGGAGGCTGAGGTAGGAGGATTGCAGGTTTGAGGCCAGCCTCAGCAACTTAGTAAGACACTGTTTCAGAATGAAAAAATTAAAAAGGGCTGGGAGTGTAGCTCAGAAGTTCAACGTAGCCTCTGGGTTCAATCCCTAGTAAACAAAAAAAACAAAAAAAAAAAAAGGAAGAAGATGGCACTTTTTTCCTGGAAGCTTTAAAAATGTGCCAGAACACTAACTACTGCAGTGTTAGTGTTAGAGGGGTTAAGCTGGTAAAGCCACTTGATAGAACATTCTGCAACCATCAGAAATATTTATGAAGGGTGCATACTACCGTAATACGCTCATGTTAAATAAAGAACAGGATACAAAATTAAATATCTAGCACCAGCATTATTCTATTTAATAATAGCAGTAATAATATCATCTATGGAAGAAATTGGGGAAAAAAGAAAATACAATAAAATGCCAAGAGTGGTTGTGTTAAGATGATGAGACGGGTGTTCCGGCTACTTTTCTTCATTTTTCCCAGTTTTCTCTAAAGACATACATTCTTTTATTTATTTTTTCCCATTTCTTGTCTTTAAAAAAAATCTTTGTTGTCTTTTCTAATTGCTGTTTTGGCATACCACATGGCAAGGGAGTTAAGAGGAGTAAATGAGCAAACAGACGCAAACTGCCCAGCACGGTGCCTGGGCGCCACATCTGCGCTCAAGAAGCACGGAGAAGGCTCGGCGGCTCGGCTGCTCGGCTGCTCGGCGGCCGGGCTTGCAAGGAGGCAGCCAGCCGGAGCCCAGTCCCGCCGCGCACCGCCCGCCCGGCCCCCGCCCCCGGCAGACACGCCCCCGAGGCCGCACTCGGCGGCCTGGCCCTCGCGTGTCGGGCAGACAGTGCCCGCAGAGCGCGCCGCCCGGCTCGGCCTGTGGACGTGGAGCCCTGGCCGCGCCGCCCCACACGCCCGGCGGCCTCGCGCGACGTCGCGCGCCCACGGCCCCGCCTCCGTGACGCGCT
>PVJS01032861.1:0-22514 GCA_004027185.1 Glis glis | reverse complement strand
ATTGAACCCAGGGGCGTTCTACCTCCGTGCTACACCCCCGGCCCTATTTTTTATACTTTATTTTGAAACCGGGTCTCACAAAGTTGCAGAGGGCCTCACTAAGTAGAGAGAGAGAGAGAGAGAAAGAGAGAGAGAGAGAGCTGAGGCTGGCCGCGAACCCGGATCCTCCGGTCTCCGCCTCCCAAAGTACTGGGATTACAAGCGTGCGCCACCACGCCCAGCACTGAGATAGGGTTTTGAGACAGGGTTTTGCTAAGTTGCCAAGACTGGCCTCCAACTTGCAATCTGCATCTTCTTGCCTAAGTCTCCCAAGTTGCTGGGATTATAGATGTGCACCACCATGCCTGGCAATATGATGTTTCAATAGCTAAATACAATGTGGAGAGATTAAATCAAGCTAATTAACATAACCCTCACCTTAATAATTTGACTTTTTTGTGGTGATACTTTGAAATTTACTCTCTCAGCTATTTTGAAATATACAATACATTATTATTGACTATAGTCACCCTGATGTTCAACAAATCTTAAAACTTGATCCTTCTGTGTGGCTGAATCTTTGTATCCCTTAACTAGTAACTCTTCATTTCTTAGCTCCTTCTCTTACCCCAGCCTGCGGTAATAATCATTCTACTCTACTTCTGTGAATTCATTTTTTTTAGATTACCCATACAAAGGAGACCAAGCAGTATTTGTTTTCTGTGGTTGGCTTTTTAAACTTAGCATAATGTCCTTCAGATCCATACATGTTGCCCTAAATGTTAGGGTGTTGTTTTCTTTTTAAAGACTGAATAGTATTCCCTTGTATATATAGACCACATTATAGGTTTATGAAAAAATGCTTAGCATCACAAATTATTAGGGAAATACAAAAGTAAACCACAATGAGATATCACTTTATACCTGATAGAATGACATTTATCAAAAAGATGAAAGATAACAAGTGTTGGTGAGGATGCAGAGAAAAGGGAATCCTTGTACACTACTGGTGGGAGTGTAAATTAGTATAGCCGTCATAGAAAACTAAAAATATAAATACCATATAACTCATTTCCCTTTTTATTTTCATTCCATTTTATTTGTTTGAGGTACCAGTACATTCGGCCTGTAGAATATTTCACATTCTGAATGTGTTTGACCATTTTTTCATTATGTCCTTTAGCTTGTTACTCTATTCCCAGTATTTTCTGTTATTTTCCAGTATTCCTAGAGACTGAGAATATTGTATTTGGCTTTCCTGTCTTAAGAAAATATCAGTTTTTTTTAAAGACAGGAACACTTCAGAGGTTTATAGTGGAACTGTACGTTTTATATTGCAATATATCCTGAATCACAAAAAGGTTGGTTCTTTCACTTTCAGTGTGGCAAAAGGTGTGTTTAAATGACGTTAGCCTGATCTCTCCATTAAAATGCTTCCTATCAACCTTTCAGCTATGATTTTTTCGCATTAGTTCATAGTTATTGACTCATCAGTGATTTCATTGGTATTGCTAACCAGTGATATCCTAATTCCACCACTGCTTGTCTTTATTGATTGGGATTTTTTTTTTTTTTTTGGTGAAGAAGAACTTGCCCCAGCAATCTTTTCATTACTCTGAAATAGAATCTATATAGGGAAGGTAGGATAAATGTTTGATTTTTGCATGGTGCCAAGTTATGGAGTAAGAAGTTGGTACCTTAGCAACCTCCAGTGGTCATGAAAAAGATTTATTATTGTTATTATTTTTAGTATCACGATTAACTCACGGAATCAGTTCTATGTGGCGTCCTGGTGACTCTCTGTGGAAATTGATACTCAGAGAGCACAGTCTGGCACTGGGTCTCTCATTGCTTCAGGGCTGTCATTGCTCCTAGACCTTCTCTGCAGGCTGAACTAGGAAATACATATTTTTAGAAACAATAAAATAGAAGTACATACTGATATTTTCCATTCAAATTTAACTTTATAGGGCCTTTCTTTAACTTCTTTAATTTACACTCTTTTAAATGCAACATGCTGTTAAATGAATCACTTATAACAAAACACATGTCATGATTTAAAAATAAAAATACCCATATTACTACTGTGTGCAACCCTCTGCTCCATGTCGTGTCAATGATACGCAAGTGGTGACTAGGCTTGTCCGGGCTGGTCAGGAGGGTCCAGGACCGCTCACGAGCATGGCGCCCTGCAGGATGGCTGGACGTCTGGCCCCAGCAGGGTGCTTCTCCTCCAGGTAGCCTTTGGCCTGTCTATGCAGTGGTCTTGCTAGCAGAGGAAAGGACTTCTTACACGGTGGCTCAGGGTTCCAAGAGGATGGGGTGGAAGTTGCCAGTCATTTCAAAGGCCAGGCTGTAGCTGACTGAGAGTCATTTTTATCATATTTCATTGGTCAAAGCAGTCACAGTCCAGCCCATATTCAAGGTGAGGGAAAGTGGATCCCCATTATGGATGAGAGGAGTGTCAAATATTTCAAACCTATCTTTAAACCACACCTATCTTCTTCTTCTCACTTCAAGTCACACACTGTGAAGGAAATTCCATACTGTACCTTGGGTTGTTTATATCCCTGTTCACACTACAGGAGCCTCCATCATGTGCAATTTCCATTGTTTCTTCAACAAGCTTCCAGTTAATGACCTTTGGCTTTGTTTCCAATCTCTTGTCTTTATATAAAAATGTCCCAATAAATATCTTTGTACATACAACATTTTTTGGTATGGTGCTGAGGATTAAACCCAGGGGCATTCTCCCTCCATATACCCCTGGGCCTATTTTATTTTTTTATTTGGAAACAGGGTCTTGCTAAGTTTCTGAGGCTGTCTTCGAACCCATGATCCTCCTGTCTCAGCCTCCCAAGGACTGGGATTACAGGCATGTGTCACCATGCCCAGCTATTATACATACACCATTTTAAGGCTTGTTTTTCTGGACAGTGATGATTCCTAGAAGTCTAATTTCCAGGTTAAAGGAGTGCTGAATATATGCTTTTGCTAGACATCCCCAAATTCCCTCTCATATAAGTTGTACCAGCAATGTGTGAAAATGCCTGTTTCACCATAACCTCACCAATGGAATGTTGTCACACTTTTGGATTTTTATCAATTTAATAAATAAGAAATGATATTTCAGCTTAGTTTTGAATTCTTCAGTGTTATTATGGTCTAACATGCAAATGTGTATAGTGAACTAATTTAAGTATAAAGTTGGATGTAGTTACACATTTTGTAAATGTCTGATATCTATATCTGTACATCTGTGTAACTACCATCCTTGTCAAGATATAAAATATTTCCAGAACTCAAGAAGTTTCCTTTCTGTTCTTCCTCAGCCAAAATTGTGGCCCAAAGTAACAGTATTCTGATTTTAGCACTACAGATATCTTTATCTCATACGAATGAATCACACAGTGTATCTCATTTTGTTTCTGGCTTCTTTCATTCAACATTATATCTTTAAGATTGATCCATGTTGATTATGTATAGCATGCTTGCTTACTTTTTACTCCTGTGTAGTATTTCACTACATGGATAAATAAATGATGACACATTAATTCTGTTGATGGGTTGTTTCCAATTTGGGGGGATCCTTTGACTAATACTAGTATGAACCTTTTTGTTCATATCATTTTTGGACATATGCACTTATTTCTCATGGGTATGTGTTAAAAGCAGAATTTCAGGGTCATGGTAGACATATGTTTAGCTTTAGATGATACTGCTAAACAGTTTTCCATAATATTCATACCAATTTACATGTCACCAGGAGCCCGAGTTCTTATTGATCCATCTTCTTGCCAATACTTGTTATTAGTCTTTCAAAGTACTACCTGTTATGGTGGGAATGTAGTGATGTCTCATTAGGATTTATATTTTCATTTTCTTAGTGACTAAAGACATTAAGCCCCTTTTCATAATCATTTGCAAAATAAAATGCCTGTTTGCCTTTTCCTTCCTTCCTTCCTTCCTCCCTCCCTTCCTTCCTCCCTCTCTCCCTCCCCCTCCCTTCTTACCTCCCTCCCTCCCTCTCTCTCTCTCTTTCTTTCTTTTTCTTTTCCTTTTGTGGTACTGGGGATTAAACCTAGGAACATTCTATCTCCAAGCTATACCCCTAGCCCTATTTTTTATTTTTATTTTTAAAACAGGGTCTTCCTAGGTTGATGAGAGTCTCACTACTTGCTGAGGCTGTCCTCAAACCTGCGATCCTCCTGTCTCAGCCTCCCAAGTACTGGGATTACAGGCATGCACCACCATGCCTGGCAGCCTCTCTTTCTTGGTGGTTTTAGGAATTCTTTTTACATTCTCGATTTGAATCTTTTATCACATGTAGTTTTAATTTGCTCTGATTTTGAACAAGGCCAAGTATGTTTTTATTTAATTAAAGGGTCACTGAATCTTTTGAACTGTCAGTTCTTACTTAGATTTGGTTGTTAGTCTTTTTCCCCCTAATGAGGAGCTCTCCAGTGGTTGGGAGGTTAGTCCTTCGTCTGTGATATTCATTGCAATAGTTTTCCCTGCTTGTCATTTTCTTCTGACTTTATCAATTTTTCTTTTTGCTGTGCAAAGTTTTTTAAATGTCTGCAAACATATATATATATATCTGTAATAAGTTATATATATATAAATTACTTTTATTGCTTTTAGATTTTGTCATAGGACAGATTGTCCCCAATTATTTATTTTTAAACTTTTCAATCTCTAATCCATTTGGAATTTATCTTGATGTATGACATGAGGAATGAATCTATTCTGGGATTTTTCCATATGGTCATCCAGTAGTCTCAGCACCATTTATTAAGACTCTATCTTCTCTCACGCCTCTGAGATACTTAACTGCCTCAGCACTTTCTATCGACCTATCCTCGTAGGTCTGTTTCAGGTTCCCTACTCTGGACCACTGGTCAGCCTGCTTACCAATGATATAACATGACAGTGTTTTGCTCATAGGAGTTTTAATATAGTTTAGTATTCAGAAGGACTAGCTCCCACCTCCCCAGTGTTGTTTTGTTTGTAGGGTTTTCTTGGTTATTTTTGCGTTTTAATTTTTCCATAAGAACTTTATTATTAACTTATTTAGCTTCAAGAACAACAACAAAAACTTGATAGATTGCCATAGGGATCTCCAAAGGCATAAGTTAATACAGAGAAAACTGGCATCCTAGTGATGCTGAGTTTTCCTAAGAGCATATGTCTTCCTATTGGTTAAAGCTATTTTTGTGTTTGGGGGGGTATTTCATAGTTTTTCTCAGATAGGCTATGTACAATTCTTGCTAGTTTAACGCCTAGGTATTTTGTTTTCCTTTTTTAAATCTTTGCGATGGGGGTTTTCTCTTTCCTTTGTCATGTGAGGAGGGCTGATTCTGTGAGGGTTCTGAGGAATTCCCAAAGAGGGAAGCCCACCGCAGGACCCTCAGGGTCCTTGGCTTAGGTGGCAAGAAGAATTTCAGCATGTGCAAATCAGAGATGTAGAAAGAGGTTTATTTGGGAAAGTAGGAAATACACATCCAAGGGAGAATATGGGCTATCTCAAGAGGGAGACACATTTTGGAGGTTCCTGGCTCTTCTTTTAAAGGAAACATAGTGAGGGGTGGGTTTGGGAAGGTACTTGAGGATGGCCTTAGTCCTGTAATCTCAAGGCAGTTTTGGGATCTGGAGGTCTGGTCATCCTTAGGGTCCACAGGTTGATTGAGGTCGCTATTACCCGATCAATAGATAAAACTGGAGAGTCCCCTAAATTATAAAATTTTCAAGATCTCTTATCTGTCTTGTTAACATTGCATAGAGCAATTATAGTTGTTTTTTTTCTGGTTAACCCTAGGATCTTCAGGATTCCCAGGAATTTGAGAGAGGCCCGAGAAACAACTGGTTTGTGGAGTAAAGGCTGAGGAACTAGGCCGGGTGTGGTGGCGCACACTTGTAATCCCGGTACTTGGGAGGCGGAGACCGGAGGATATGGGTTCGCGGCCAGCCTCAGCTACTTAGTGAGGCCCTCCGCAACTTCGTGACATCCGGTTTCAAAATAAAGGATAAAAAATAGGGCCGGGGGTGTAGCTTGGAGGTAGAATGCCCCTGGGTTCAATTCCCGGTACTGCAAAAAAAAAATAAATAAATAAAAATAAAAGGTTGAGGAACTTTAGCACTAAGTTCTTATATTAAAGTTACATTTTACTCTCCTTTTTATCTGTCTCCTTTCTACCTACTTATTTCTTCTATCCTACATCACCTTCACCTGTTATAATTGGTCAATTATAATTACTTTATAATTGATTATTTTTGTGTACATGAAGTCTCTTGCTTTCTGCATGTGGATCAATCAGGGGCCAGTCAGGAGATAGAAATCGCGCCATTTATTTCAGCAAAGATTATTTAATAATTGAAAGAATTGTCAACTGGTGTGCAGGTGTAAAGTGGGTGACTGAAAAGGTGATAAGAGTGCACTAATGTGTCACAGAGGAAAAGCCTGCAGAAAGCAGCTGCCACCCCAGGGCTGGGTGACACAGGGACAATGATGGAGTTATTAAATCCAGAAGGTTTCTCTCTCTCTTTTTAATATGTAGAATTTTCTACTCAATAACTGGACAATAGAATTCCTTTTAAAGAACACAGGGCATATTTATCAAATGTGTCCATATTCTAGACTAGACAGGAAGTGTTAGTAAGTAGTAAGTAATATCACAAAGCTCATGCTGTCTGACCATAATGCTATAAAATTAGAGAGGAATAAGAAAAAGATAAAGAGCCTTGTGTGCTTGGATATGTAAACCACTCTTTTTTTTAAAAAAAGGTTTTTTTATGCCACGCTTGTAATCCTAGTACTTGGGAGGTGGAGATCGGAGGATCCGGGTTCACGGCCAGCCTCAGCTACTTAGTGAGGCCCTCCACAACTTAGTGAGACCTGGTTTCAAAATAAAGTATAAAAAAAATAGGGCCGGGGGGGGTGTAGCTTGGAGGTAGAACGCCCCTGGGTTCAATCCCTAGTACAGCAAAAAAACCAGTTTTTTTTTTAATTGGTGCATATGCATTGTGTAATAGTGGATTTTATTGTTAAATCTAGAAGTTTGAGGAAGGGCTCAGGGGAGATGGAACTCATACTTTGAGGAGGGGCCGCTTGGCTGATGTGGTATCTCCAAGCTCAGTGGAAGGGCCCATGGGGAACAGACCTCTGGGAAGGGACTGAGCAAGTTGGGGCCCCTGGAGGGAATGCGATGAGGCTGGCTCTGTCATTCTCAGAGAAACTGAAGACTGGATTCTGCTGCTGCTACGGGAGTGAGGAATTAGTGCTTGAGATAGTCACAGGATCCGGAAGCAGGGAGGTGACCAACAGGAAGAAGCAAGTCCCTCCTGTTTCCCCACCTGCAGACTCCCTCCAGGGACTCTACTGTCTAAGCCACACAGGGATCCCCAGCGTCTACATCACCAAGCTGAGTACACTGAAAGACAAGAACTTAATAGCCAGCATAGCGGTTAATTTTATATTCAGCTATTGTTCTAAACTACTTGTTTGTGGCGGTTTTACCCATGTTTCTTTGGGAGGGGGTTATGATTACATCATCTGCAAATAGAGATGTTGGTTTATTTCTTTCTGTACAATTTTTACTGTTAATATCTTGACCTTGGTTCTTAAGATGTCTTGCGTGCAATGACAAGTCACTCCACTCTTGTAGTAGATTATTCTCCACTCTTGGATCAACACTGTGAAGAGGGATAGTGGTGTGCAGGAAAAATGTTCTTTATGGTCCCTCTTGCTGAGTGCTTAGAAATAGCTGGCACAGTACTGACTGCTGATTCTTGACTATGCCTAAGACACTGGGGGTGCCTAATAAATGCTAAGTACTGGTGAGGTGGTTGTGTATGCAGGTTTACCTGTCTATCTTTCTAACCTGGTCACCTCCTTTGTCTCTTCTTCTGACATATGATGGGGATCTGTCCAAGGAGGGTGCTCCATGCAAATCTCTGCGGTGATTGGTTCAGGGATTGGCACGTGACCTAAGCTGGGCCAATGAGGCTCAGTTTCACAATTATCACTGAAGCAAATAGAAAGTTTTCTCTCATTTTCTTGGGTCCCCTTAGTTATTCACTTCTAAGCTTGGTGCTTTCCATGACTACCCTTGCTTTATCTTGGAGAAAACTACTACAGGGGAACAACTGAAGACAGGTTTTGGATTTGTCATTTGAGCACTTGTATCTAAGTTGTCCAAAGTTCTTTGCATGAGCAACAAGTGTCTTTTTTTTTTAATTAAAAGCATCTTGAGTTGGATTTTTCCATTCCTTAAAACAAGTCCTAATTAATCAAGTAATAATTATATTCACTGTGACTGGAACTTACAGCCATGTCAGCCTGTGGGAATGCTTTTACTATTGTCTGTAGAACAGATCCAGGCAGGTTTACTAGGGACATCTTCTCTGTGCTCTCTTGACCTTGAGCAATTTTCCTGATCCTGGTGACCTTATCTATGTCTTCTTGCCTCTATCATCCCATGGTGATATTTTCCCACTGTTTGTGGAGGACACTCATGGGCCATTGTCATGGATGATTATCTTGGGGACGGTCATAGACCAATCATGGACAGCCTCCAAGTCTCTCATTGCCCATGGGCCCTGGACATCGGCACACTTTTGCCTCAAGAGCCAGAGAATCAGGGAATCACAGCAAATAGCAACCCACTTTTCAGTCTTCTGGTCCTCTCTGGTCTTATGTTGTGTTTCTGAGTTCTGTTCCACAGCATGATAGAGGTAATTCCCTTGAATGGTACCACCTCAACACCAAATTGGGCACTCTGTGTGCATAACAGCTTAGCTCCTGTAGTTGGTCTCTGTTTGTACCTTTGCACCCACTCTCCTGGAGGATTGCTCTGCATCCCCACTGGGTGTAACAGCTGTAAGGCATCCAAGAGTGAATACAGCATGGCTTCTGCCATCAGGGAAGAAACAGACAGGATGGATGTGTTAAAGTTGAGGTATCAACATTGGGTCATGGGGCACAGAAGGCATGTGTTGTTCATGTGTGTGATAGAGGGTGGTCCTATGAGAATGTGAGGGTGGGGCTTAGCCTTTAGGAATCAGTAACAGATAATCTGCAGATGGTCAGTACAGTGTGGCTCATTCAGTCAGCAAACACGACCCACATCCTATTTCAAAACTCCTTCCTGCAAGAGAGACAGCAAATAGAAGAAACCATTGGGTTGGTTGTGCAGGGCAGTGTTATTTCACTGGTCAGTGTGACTGGTGAATACTATCTGATATGGCATTCAGCAGAGGTGGGTCCCTGATGTTGGCCAAGAGGGAGGCAGAGCTGTCTTAGGGACCTTAGATGACTTGCTCAAGGACACACAGCAGAATCAGAGAAGTGTTTATGACAGCCACACCTTCCACAAGGCACCTTGCATTCCCACAGTATTTATCTGGCATATAAAGAAAATTGGCTGGTCGAGGCACAGGCATATGGATGTGCAAAGAAAGCCTTTTTCTTTTTTAGTTACTTCAGGGAAGATGCAAAGAAGCTGGTAAATCTGTGTGAAATTAATTGAAACTTGCTTGCCCTGCATGGTTACTATTACTGTTAATCATGATAAGACCTTACTGTGTGCTGACAGTGTAGCTAGCAGAGTGCCAGACATAGATATAGATACAGTGTTCATAAAAAAAGACAGTCATCCATAAAGCAGCCCAGGACAGATGGGCTAAGCGAGGAAGGGCATGCTGCCTCCTGGCTTCACTGTCTTTCTTTCTAGGACCTGCTCACAATTGATAGAAGCTTTTACTGTAATTGATAGAGGCTTTTCACGTAACCACATAGACCCCTATATTTTGGGTGATATTCTTCCTTAAAGAGCAAGATGTTTTGCTAAAAGAATCAGCTATCCTCAATATTCTTCCTATTTTGTACCATCTCCCTTTCAGATCAGGAATAAAAACAGTAGTCATGCTTTGCAAAACTTTCATTATAAGAACCGAGAGGAAAACTAATAAAAGAGGGATGCTCTCAAGAGAAAAACTTGGGAGAGAGCATAATCTATCAACCAAAGAGAAGGAGGGATTGAACGAGACTGCCATCTCGCTTATGAATGGATCAGACAGGAAGAAAAAAGAATAAGCCAGGTTGATTAAAACAACTTATCACCTTTAAAAAAAACTCATGGTGATGAAATATAGGCATATAAATGATGCCTCTGCCCATCAAACCAGGAGAGCGCGGTAGCAAGGTTTCCTGGATGGAATTCTCCGGAACATCACTATAATCTTTATATCCCTTATCTCTTGCCTTCGTTTTGCAGTTGATGTTTATTTCAGTAAGTGAGATCATCTCCTTGTCCTTGTCCTCATCTTCTTTCTTCCTATTACTTCTAGCCCTGAAAGATGACCTTAAAAGTAGTTCTCCTGGGCTATGTTTAATGAGGAAGCCACAGAAGCTTCTCTGTTGCCGGTCTTGCTACATGAAATCTTAACTACTTGGATGCTTTTATAGCAGTCATTAGTCATTCGGCTGTCAACTGTTTGTGAGTTGAATTTAAATTTATAAACGGTCCTGGGGCAGCTGCAAAGATCCAGGCACCAGGGATACTGTGTGCAAAAAAGAAGTTATGCTTGCCTTTGGTTTTATTATTAAAAGTAACGCACCGAACAACAGAGTGAGTTTTGGCACAGTGTCTGTTGCTGTGTTGGATACATGGTAGATAGCTGATGGATTTGGGGGCACCCTTTCCCCTTCCCACCTAAATGTCCTGCAGGGTGGTAGGAGCTATTATAGAAGGGGCGGATGAGGACAGTGTGGATGAAGAAGGGGAGTGAGGTCAGGTTAAATGGAAAGGAGTCCACCGGGTGGGCTAGATGCAGAGGGAGGAGACTGACAGGGAAACAGCAGAGTGCGTGAGAAGTGGCAAGAGGTTAGGTATGAGTGGATGTGGAGTGTGCGGGGAGGGAGCTGGCAGGAACCAGTCCTGGAGAGGAAGGCAGGGGCTGCTGTGGAAGGGCAGTGCCCGGTGGGTGTGAAGGAGCCGGGCTCATCCTCCCCATGATGGGGAGCTTTGGGCCAAGTGACGTACCACCAGAAGATCATGTTGGCTGGCGGTGAGGATGAGAATGAATGCTCTCTCCCTCCCTCTCTCCCTCTCTCCCTCCCTCTCTCCCTCTCTCCCTCTCCCCCTCTCTCTCTTCCTCCCTCTCTCCCTCCCCCTCCCTTCTATCCTTCTTTCCTTCCATTGAACCCAGGAGCATTCTACCTCCGAGCTACACCCCCAGTCCTATTTTATATTTTATAATTTTTGAAACAGGTGAGACCCTGCTTCAGAGTAGTTTTTAAGTGACACCAGCCTCGGCTTGGGGAGTGCTCACAGCCCAGCGGAAGCAGCTGGGAAATGCCAGTGGGGTTGGGCCAGCAGGACTTGGCGCTCTGGGCAGCCTGCCCAGTCTGGGTGTGGGAGCCCCTGATGGGGTGTAGTCGGCTCTGCTTAGTGGGAGCCACAGAAGCCCCACCACTGTGGTGCCTGAGGAGTCTCTTCCTGCCCTCCACACTCTGGTTTTGCCATTGAGAGATGAGGGTGAGGCCCTGAGCTCATCCGTTCAGCCCGTTCATTGAGCTCCTGGTGGAGCCGTGACTCCTGGCCCCAGTTCAGTGCTCTCTGGATTCTAGTTGAGTTGTGACTACTCAGCACGGGGGTATTTATAACCTAGCTAGGGAAATAAGACTGACACTAAGAACAGTTAATTGCTGTAATAGCAGTTCTAGTAGCCTGATTTGTTGAGTGCCTGTTATGTCCCAGGCCCCTACAGGGTCTTTTGTACTTTTTGGGTATTATGAACTGAACACGAGATTGGTAATATTATTTCTATTCTACAGATGAGGAAACTGAAGCTCAAAGAGATGAGGTCATTGGCCCAAGATCCATATGAGTTCCCAGGGGGTGGGGAACTGGCCTGTGACGCACTTATCACAGAGACCCCAGAGTCCATTGCACACTCGGTGCTTAGAGACTAGTTGACGGACATGCATGGACAGTCACATGGTGCCCAGGGCGGGTTGGGAGTCTGAGTCTGTAGATTCAAGAGCACTTCTTTCCAGGCTCCTCCTCTGTCATATGGCAGAAAGCAGGGGAGCCAGCATCGGTGTGGTGACAGCAGGTTGAGATCAGAGCAGACATTGGCTTCGTGGTGGTCAGAGAAGGTGTCATGAGATTGGGGTTTGAGCCGGGCTTTGAAGGTCAACCAAACTTTGGGTGACTATAGGGAACAGGTCAGTGTGTCCTGAGTGGCTTACGAGGCAGAGGAATGTCATAAGAAAGAGCTCAGCTGGGCATGGTGGTGCACACAGTCTTTGGGAGACTGAGACAGGAGGATCACAGGCTCGAGGCCAGCCTCAGCAACTTAATAAGACCCTTAGTAACTTAGCAAGAGACCCTATTTCAATAAAATAAGATAAAATAAAATAAAAAGTATATTTTTATACTTTATAAAAAGTATAGCTCAGAGGTAGAATGCCCCTGGGTTCAATCCCCAGTACTTAATAAACAACCCCCTGCAAAAAAAAAAAAAAAACAAAAAAACAGCTCAGCCTCTGGGATCAGACGTTCCCCAGTTAAGAAATCTGACTATCACTAAGCAGCCCTGTGTTGTTGGGCAAGCCTCTTTGTGCTTTAGCTTTCTCATTTACAGTTGGGTGTAACTCAAGATAATCAGAGTCCTTTAGACTTTGTACGCAGTGTCTGGCACACAGCAACGTTAAATAAAAATTAGTTGTCATTACGTCGCAGCAAGACGCTTCTTTCATACTGCGTGGAAGCGGAGCCGGGAAGGTGGGATGGGATCAGAATGCTCTGTGCCTTGAAAGCAGAGCGAGGATTCTGAATTGTACATTAACATTTAATGCCTCTGACAAGATAATAAGAGTTCTCAGGATTAAATTGCTGCTGATTTGGTCTCATTCCTTGCTTATCATGAATTGAAAAGTGGGCTCCGTGTAGGAAACATATGAGTGTCCCAAGCCACCAGATAATTCCTGTGTTCCTGCTTTTGTGTCTAGCAGTGTGTTGTTTTTCTGGGGATTGGGGACGTGATCACTGCCTTAATGTGCAGGGACATTTGCTGAGGTCCAGGAAGCGGAGGGCAAGCTTTAAGCAAAAGCAAAAAACCACAAAGCCCAATAAAAAGAGGATGGACCAATAAATAAACCCACAGCCTAGAGAAAGGCAAACTTTATAAAAGCATTGGGAGATAGAGAAAGCCTTGAAACTAGCTCCAGCCCTGTCACTTCAACCTCTGTGCTGAGAGATGGCTGCAATATCTCCCAGGCCTTTTGCACATTAATGCCTGAAAAATGCAACAATCAAGTTTGCAGATGTGATATGTCCTTAGGAGGCAGCCTTGCTGTGATCATTAGCTTGGAATGATGGCACTTAGGAAAATCTTGCAAGCGGATAAAGATGCCAGCCTTCATCCCAAATGATAGATTAGCACCGAATTAGAATATTCAGCGAGAATTCTTCATCCATTGCTTTAAAGTAATTTATAAGATGAAGTCCCATTATTTCCACTACATCTGGATACATCAGATTGTTTAATTATTCCAGACAATTTATCTCTGCTCTTTTGCTCAGATTTCTACAGTTTTCCCTCGATTCTGCTTTCTGGAGAAGATGGAAACCCCAAAGATCACTGTCAGAATAGATGTGACCCAAGAAGTCTGCATGAAGCACCTGAAAGGCCATGATGCAGGTACGTTATGGCTTTGAAAAGTATAAATTTGAAAACTGGTATTGATTTTAGGAAGACAATGTTTCCCATTTAAGCTCTACTGAGAAAGGTGAAAAAAGTTAAATTGGTTCACAAAGGGGTGAACAGAGAAGGAACTGAGCATGGAATTCAATAGAAATGTCTTAAGGAGATATAATATGGAGGAGATGCTTCAAAACAACAGAAGGCTTTTAAAAAGTGATTGTCAGCTAAGAAGCAAGATAAAGGTACCCTGTTGGGCAAGGTGAGCAGCAGCGTACGATGGAAAGATACCGACCATGGTTTTGGTGGCATCTTGTATTTACCACCTACAACTGTGGAACATCTGGCTTGCCACTTAACTCCTGTGACCCTCAGTTTCCTCTTCTATACAATGGAGACTATAACACTGATTCATGAAACTCTTTTGAAGAATAAGGTTGTGTATGTTGAATGCCCACGTCAGCTCTTGGCATATCATAGATACTTACTCAGTGGTGGCTAATGACAGTAACAGGTGGGAATAACCTATTCAAGAAAGTCATGAGTTAGATAAAGCATGTCATCTTTGCAACCTGCTACGCTGTGATGTTATCTTGGTTGGGAACAAAAGTAGCTTGATAGAAACCAGACTTTGTGGGAGGTTGTTGGGGAGGAGAACCATGACTGTTAGACTATGTTGTCAGTGACTCTCAGAAGCCATGTCGGGGTAAGAGAAAAAACTAGTTCTTAGGAGTCACCAGGCGGAGAGCTGTCGTTACTCCCCATAGGGACGTGACACATCTGATAACCTTGGCCCAAACCTTGATTACCATTGCCATAGAAACCAGCACATACGCACAGCGTGAGTTCACTTTTCAAAGCTTCCAGCCCGTGCCAATGGAGCATGGTTCCAGATCTGAGAGAGCCGGTCTTCCTCCCCCGGCACCTGGCAAAGAGGTGACTCAGCTCACTTTGTGAAGCCAGAGGCGCCCTGACCCAGCTGAGAGGCCAGGCAATGGAATTCTACCATGGTTCAATTCACATAAGAGATCCTCATGTAACAGGGAAAAAAAAAATCCAAACATCACCATCTCAAGTTGGTTGATCACCTGTAAGACATGATTTTCAAAGGAACAAGGGGCCTGCCTTTTAAAGTTCCATGTGGCAGTCTGCTCTATGAGGGAGGACATTTTCTCACAGTCCTCTTTTTCTAAGAAGGGGCAAAACATCTCAGGGGACGGGTGACCCAGGAAGGCCCAGCCTGTTCTCAGCTCATTGGCATCTACCTTCTTCCAGGGGCTCAGAGGCCATCAGAGTTCTTCTTATAGATGGGAAATGGCTTTTCACTTTATGACATGATAAAAATTGTATGAAATTCAATATGTTTTTTTTTACCCTTCCCACAAATTGTAAAATATGGCTAAATCTACACAAAGGCAAATTTCATTTCCCTGGGTACCGAGTTTATGTGTCCCATTTTTCAACTTGGGGAACATTTTAAAAGCTGAGCCTTTATGTCCTCCTGACAAAGGAAGAAAAAAAAGAGTCACTTTTGACCAATAGACTTTCTACCCTGGTTTAATATCAGGTGGGCAGATGAATGACCCAGATGGCAGGGACTGGAAAAATTTAAATAAACCACCAGTAGATTAGGACTAAATGGAGAACTGAATTTTTGAGTTAAAGAATGATTCCTCAGGCTATTTTCCCATGGTTTGCTGGAATTTTAGCAGTGCATCCATGGAAAACCTAGTGGAAGTTTATTCTCTCTGCTGCTCTGTGCTGATGTACAGGCTCTGAGACTTGCCGAGAGACCTCCCTGGTAGAAGGGGAAGACTACAGATGCCTGAAATTTGGAATATTAGTCTACATATTGACATTTCCCTTTTTCCAATTAGTCTTCCAGTATAGCAAGCAGAATGGGTAGAGCTGCTAATGCACTAGAAAATTCTTGTAAACAGAATATAAGACAAAATAAGTTGATTTTCTAGGGACTCTGATCTTCGGCCTCCTGTGTCTGGAAGTGGTAGGTGTACACGCCCATTCAATGGTTCTAGCACTGAGAAAAGATCAAGTGGGCACTCCCCCGCAGAGAGCGGCCAGGTGTGGTTTGGAGAATAGCTCTCTGGGCCAATTTCCCAGGGCCCCCTGCAGCAGCTGGGGAACACCTGTATTGCCAGGTGTGTGGTGGTCCCTCCCCCACTCCACCTCCAAGGCGTAGTGTCTTCCAGTGAAGCACATCTTATCCTTTGCCTATAGGATAGATGTTCTCCAGCTTGGGGGTATATCAGAATCCCTGGAGCTGGAAAACCTTATTAACAATGCAGATTTCCAGGCCCTAGTGAATCTGATTTGATTGATCTGGGGGAGGACCCAGGACTCAGTATTTTAACCACCTCCCTAGGTGGTTCAAAGGTTAAACTTTGAGACTTCTGAAAGATTTCCCACATGGAAAAAAAATTCCTTCTTTTTCCATATGAACTAGTTGTGCCAGAAATAAGATCAGAAATAAGATCAATTTCCCAAGGTGACTAACTTGCTTGTATTCTTCATTACCTTGGCCTAGTTCTGTCTTTATTTCCCCATCTGCAGGTATGACCTCCTCTTAGTCTCATACTCTCCAAGGTGCAGGGGAGAGAGCCTAGGAAGTGAGGCGCAGTCCCTTAGATCCCCAACGCCAGCTGCTTTGGCTTTGTGAGTCCCTGGCCTCAGCGTTCACACCTGTTAACAATTCCCTGACTGGTGGTGGGCTTAAGTGAGAGAATGGCTATGCAGGTCTCCAGTGCCTCCACAGGGACGTGGAGGGGCCTTCCTGACATGCTCTGAGCATCCAGCACCTGTCCCAGGCTGTCTCCTGTGACCCGTCCACAGGCTGCCTTCTCCAGGGTGGCTGAGGTTCATTGAGGAAAGGGGGGTTCCTCCTGGCCTTGCTGAAGCCTTGACCTGAGCCCAGGCAGCAGGTTAAGGAGGGGTATGAGGAAAGCTGGGATGACTGGGAAGTGCTCCCTGCAGGAAGGCTGGAGAGGTGTTAAGTTAAAGCAGGCATCATTATCCCACCCAGGCAAGCTCTAGCATTTGCACCTGTGTGGGACTAGATGAAAGGGGAAAAGAAAGTATGTGTATGAGTTAGAACCTTAGAAAATGTAGCTCTGCAATTAAACCTTTGTTGCTTCTCAGCCCAAATCAACTGTGATGTCCAGAAATGATGAATTGAATATCCCCTCTAGCCAAAGGGCAATTTTGTCTCTAGGCCAGAATTTAGAATACCTCCTCCACCAGATCAATGGGACCCAACCCGTGGATTGGATGTTCTCTCAACTGTTCATGCCGTTGGATGAGTGTCCCCGTATGAGGTCACTCAGCCCCTTTTATCCAGTGGAACACGGTCTCCTCGCCAGGCCTCTTGCTGAGCACTGAGGCCTCAGGGATGCACAGGAGCCAGCCCCAGCCCTCCAGGAGGTCCCAATGTAGTGGGAGAGACGAAGAAAAGAGAGCAGTGCAGTTGTGGCTCTGATGTGAGGATGCAGACTGCCTGGCTGGGAAGCTCAGCTTGGCCACCTGGAAACTGGGGGACCTGGGCAGGTCACCTGGCCTCTGTGGGCTTCTGGGTCTAATCTATAAATTTAGGATTATGATTTTCCCTCTTTCATAGAGTTATTAAGAGAATTAAAGAAAATAGTGGGCATATATTTTTGACACATGGCAACCATAAGAACAGTATGACTAAGACTTCATAATATTATTGTTAGTAGTAGAAGTTCTGGCAGTTGTAGTAGTAGGTGTAATAGTGTTAGGCAAGTGTTGCTCCAAGTGCACAGAACTCTCTGAGGGAGGGGGCAGATTCACTGAGTGTTAGGGGATGTGTGTGGCTGGTCACTTTGTGGCTGTTCCTGTTGCTGGTGGAGGCAGATCAAGGGGGTAGAAGGTGCTTACCTAGGTAGAAGCAGAATACTTGCTCATCTAACTGCAGCCATGGAAACCCCACATGAAGCTCAGACCGTCAGCTTTTCTGGACCCTGGACCAGGACATACTGAAAAATGAAACATCAGTTAGGGCATATTCTGTACCGGCAAAAAAGTAAAAAGGGCACTTACCTGGTGGGGCCAGCAATGTCTGCTGTATTAGAGGAGAAGCAGGAGGGGAGTTGGGGGAAATTTCCATCAAATGTGTGTGTGTGTGCACGCACGCATGTGTATATGTTTGGTGTAGTTTTTTTTTTGGTACTGGGGATTGAACCCAGGGGCATTATACCTCTGAGTGACATCCCCAGCCCTATTTATTCTTTATTTTGAAACAAGATCTCACTAAGTTGCGGAGGGCCTCACTAAGTAGCTGAGGCTGGTTGCAAACCTGCGATCCTCCAGTCTCAGCCTCCCAAGTGCTGGGATTATAAGCCTGTGCCACCACACCCAGCTTTGGTATAGTTTTTAATTCATTCACTGATTCATTTATTCAACTGTTCAACACACATTTTAGAATTTATGAATTTCACAAGCATTTATTGAATATCTACTCCGTAGAAGATACTTACATTGCTCAAGGTCACACAATTGATAGAGTGGTCTCAGGACTCAGAGACATTCAGCTTTAACCACTAGAGCCTTTGGTGTTCCTCTGGCGATGAAATTCATTAGCCCTGGAGAGAAGTTAGTTATTATTTTTTCCCAACTCATTAACTAACTCACTTATCTATATCCTTTGTCCATACACTGAACACATCCTGTTAGAATTTATTCATTCCAGAAGTGCTGAATGTCTATGAATAGTAAGGCGTCTGTCTGTCGGGGGTGAAGTTTCCCTCTATGTGAGAGCAGGGGAACATTTGAGTATGTTAAGCATAAGGTGACTTGCTCAACAAGACATAGATTGTAAGTGATGGTTCTGGGGTTTGCAATTTGGCTTGCTGTAGCCTGATATTTTATGTTTAGCCTGAAATTGCCTGAGATAACTCAGGAGTATTGTTGCTTTCCTGCCTCATCAAAGTGTCTCGATTCTGAAGTTTTCCTCATGCTAATGACCATGTAGTGTTGTGGTGGATGGTCTGCAAATGCAGTGTCCAACAATTTCAGCTCTCCCTAGATGTCTTGATCACTCCCCCACTGAGGGGTGGAGCCTATTCCCCTCCCCTTGAATCTGGGCCATCCTTGGAACTTGCTTTGACCAATAGAATGTGCTGGACTCTGTGCCAGTTTCCAGCTTGAGAGACCTGGCAACTTCTATGTCTGCTTTCTTGGAAGTCAGGCAAAGGAGTCTGACTACTCAGGAGGGTGAGAGACTGTGAAGACAGACAGACTCAGCCAGACTTTCCCAGCTTGGGTACCAGACCTGTGACTGAAGCTGTCTTTGATTCTCTGTCCCCAAAGAGCCACCTCTCTGACATGATGCAGAACAAAGACAAAGCATCCACATCACACCCTCACCTGACTATAAAATCACCAGCAAATAAATAGCTTACTTTTTTATTTTTTATATTAATGTGCTTTTACTGGTGCATTATAGTCTCACATCATAATGTAAACTATATTGACAGTGGCATACATGTACACAGCATTTGTGCTCCGCCCGCCTCCCCATTCCCTCCTCCCTATACAGAGTACTGAGGTTGACATTGGTATATTCACATATGTACACATAGTCAATGGTAGAATTTACATTAATGAACTTCAGTCTTCCCCCTCCCCTCCCTTTGGTCCACCTCCTTGGCTCTACTAGGTTTCTCCTCCATTATCTGGAATCCCAAGTACTGGGATTACAAGCGTGCGCCACCACGCCAGCTGGCTAATCTCATTTAACATAATGTTTTCCAGTTCCTTCCATCTAAAAAAACAAATAACCCAATCAAGAAATGGGCAACTGAATTGAATAGACACTTCACAAAAGAAGAGATACAACTGGCCAATAGATACATGAAAAATGTTCAACATCATTAGCAATCAGGGAGATGCAAATAAAAACTACACGGAAATTCCATCTAACCCCAATCAGAATGGCAATCATCAAGAAGTCAAATAATAAATGTTGGCAAGGATATGGGGAAATAGGAACTCTTCTGCACTGTTGGGATTGCAAATTAGTTCAGCCTCTATGGAGATCCATGTGGAGATTCCTCAGAAAGCTGGGAATGGACCTACCTTATGATCCGGCTATACCACTCCTGGGAATCTTTCCAAAGGGACCGAAATCAGAGAACTCAGTAATATATGCATACCCATGTTCACAGCAGCACAATTCACAATAGCCAAATTATGGAACCAACCTAGGTGTTCATCAACAGATAAATGGATTACAAAATTATGGGATATCCACACAATGAAATTCTACTTAGCAGTAATAACTTACTTTAAGCCACCAACTTCTGGGGTAGTTTGTTATATGGGAGTAGATACCCAGGATGTGCGTGCTAAGTATGATCTTATTGAATGCTCATGACAACTTTAGTATCCAGCCCCGCTGGCTAAGTATAGTCAATCTGCTCTTCACTTTGAGTATGTGTGACCTGGTCCAACATTCAGAAAGCTGAGGGCGTTACAGATGAGGAAAGTAATCCCGGAGCTTAGTCACTTGCCTACAGTCACAGCACTTGTCATGGTGGAGGTGGGTGGGTTTCAAGCGCAGTGTCCTTGCTTGGAACCACTGTCCCACACTACCCACAATTCTCCCAAATGCTTTGAGTGTGCCCATGCCATCTGTGGCCTGAGTCAGAGGCGCAGAGCTGAGCCTTGGTCCCAGGTTTGGTGGGATCCAAGCCACACTTTGGTTGCTCAATCCGGCTAGCAGTCCCGTGGGTACTGTGTTGCAGGGCAGAGGAGGGTCAGGTATGAGTGTCCCCACCAATGGCCAGTCTACCCAGAAGCAGTGCCTGGCAGAGCGTGTCCTTATAACCCAAGGGACACATCTTCTTCCAGCTGAAGGGGCCGTGATGAGCGGGAAGACCCTTTCTAGATCTGAAGGAAGCTGTGTCTCATCCCCAGACATGGGGTGTCCCGAGACCCCACTTGAGCCTCAGGGGAGCTGCAAGGTCACCTGGCACCCTTTGAACACGGGCTGCAGCTTGGCCGGAGCCGTGCGGGACACAGCACCTACATCTATTCAGCGAGGTAGGAATCACAGAATAGTTTTGCTAATGAGGAAATGGGGGGCAGCATGTGAGCCCCCTCCCGGCACTCTTCTCCCTGTCCCAGGCTCTGCTCCTGAAAAGAGACCGTGAACACCCTCCAGGGTTCTCAGTGTCTTCTTATTTGTTCATTTATTCAGACCCTCACTTCTCACCGTGAGCACCCATCTGTGCTTGGCTCTCTTGCTGGTACAGGGGACGCGGGGGTGAATGAGGCAGACCGACAGGCTCCCTTCCTAAGGCTCCTTCCTCCCTTCACATTCTTGTGGCTGACCATGGCTTCCGAAATGAGGAGACGAAGTGAAGACACCCCACCCTTTGTTTGCTCTGACCCTTGAAATAGGCAAGGCATCAGATTCCAGCTGTGGTCACCGGCACGGTTCACTCTTCCTGGTGCCCTCTGTCCAGTAGACTGTACCTGAACATGGGCTCCTTAGCTTTGCACACACAGCTATGAACACACGCCCTGGGCTGGCACAAGTCCTCTTGCTGCTCTGATCTGGGATAAACAGGCGCAGTGGGAAAGCAATGAAGCCTTTCTCCAGCAGGTGGAGTTCCTGAAAACTTTTGGTCTCCAAGTTAAAGGGAGCCGGTGGCTCTCAGCCCAAAACTCTGCAAGCCTGGTAGAGAGAAGTCAGCTAATTTACCCTCTCATTGTTTATTCGGTATTTATTTGGTGCTCTGAACTGCACCAGAGTTTGTTGGTGGTACCAAAATAGTAGTAATAATAAAAATAAAAATGGTTTCAGGCGTCGGAGAATGTATGATCTAGGACATCCCCATGTGAAACAGCCACAGTGCAGAGCAGCAGGCAGAGGAGGAAGTGGACGGAGTGGGTGGTGAGCACCGTGGCAGCTGTCAGAAGGGCCCCGTGGCCGTGGCCATGCACCGTGACATTGAGGGGTTTTGTGTCTGTAGGATTCTGGCAGCGACTCCAAGGACGGGTATGTTTCAAGGAGAGAAACAGCAAGCAGAAAAAATCATGTGAATGAGCGAAAGTGCAGATTTTGTGATAAGGAAGGAGCTAGATAAGAATAAAGTGGGAGCGGAAGGTGCATGGGAAGTCATTCCCGGCCCTGGAGTGTAGAGAAGCCAGGGCGAGGAGGTCTGCTGCCTCAACCCTCTCACTGACACAGGAGGAAACTGAGGCACCAAGAAGGAGTAGAGGCGGGGGGTCTGCACTGGGGCTGGACCTTCCTGTCCTGATGCCACAGCCTACCGTTTCCTCATCCAGGGACTGAAGAGGCAAGGCCTTGAATAGCAGGCCGAGGCTTTAGAATTGCATCCTGGAAACAACAGGAAGCCACTGGAGGTTCCTAAGCCAAGACCCATGTTATAATATTGATGCTGCATTAAGAATACATGGCAGTCCCTGGGTGTGGAGGCACATGTCTGTAATTCCAGTACTTGGGAGGCTGAGACAGGAGGATCACAGATTTGAGGCCAGCCTCAGCAACTTAGTGAGACCCTGTTTCAAAATTAAAAAGGGCTGGAGGTGTAGCGCAGAGGTAGCCCTGGGTTCCACCCCCCCAGTAAAACACACGCATACACACACACACACACACACACACACACACACACACAGTAAGTGGCAATCGATGTTCAAAATTCTCCTTAGACATTTTTCTGCTCTAAACCCACTGAGTGGTTTGCCTGTCACCTCTGAGTTTTCCTTTGCCCCCACCTTCCTTTTTCCTAGGCAGCCTGAACTTCTCTCTCCCTCTCCCCCTCCCC
>PVJS01032860.1:0-22513 GCA_004027185.1 Glis glis | reverse complement strand
TTTTTTTTTTTTTTTTTTTTTGCGGACCAGGGATTGAACCCAGGGGTTTCTACCTCTGAGCTACACCCCCGGCCTTGTTTTTTATACTTTATTTTGAAACCGGGTCTCACAAAGTTGCGGAAGCCTCACTAAGTAGAGAGAGAGAGAGAGAGAGAGAGAGAGAGAGAGAGAGACAGGGAGAGACAGAGAGACTGAGCTGAGGCTGGCTGCGAACCCGGATCCTCCTGTCTCCGCCTCCCAAAGTACTGGGATTACAAGCATGCGCCACCACACCCGGCCATAAGATGTTTTTAAAACACCTATACTCAACAAAATAAAATATCTGAGAAATATCTTTCAATTGCATGCAACGAAACATTCTTAAATGACCTTGGAATGTAAAGCCTCACATTTTCAATGATCAACTCAGAGATTACCTTTTACTTATTGATTTGACATTTCACAAAATATTAATTTTTAAATTGTCCTTTGATTTCTTTATTGATTAATATTTACCAACTGCTGATTTATGAGATTTTTTCTCATGAGGGAAATAAAATAAGGCAAAAGTATTCTAGGGATTAGAGTTCTACTAGGGAATGTTAAATTCAGAATTTATATGAAGTTCCATGTAAATATTCTTGTTTTCTTCCTGTATTTTTGCTTGTTGTCAGTCTTTTCATGTGCTTGTTCCCCTCTCTTGCTCCACCTTGCTACCACCTATTTTTAGAGGCTGGGCCTTTGAGGTCAGTGGTAAATGGAATTGTGCTCTCGGGCTCGTTGCACTTAATTTGAGAACTGTAGAAAAAAGGATCTAATGAAGGCTTGGGTGCAGAGGGTCCCATATTAATGTTACTACCCACTGGTATTGTATAACATGGCAGATAGAGACATAATAACATGTTTGGCCAACTAGTAATTGAAATGCAACAATAGAAATAAATTTGAAATAATTGAGTAGGTTTCTTATTGACAGTTTTCAGAAGTATGTTCTTTTAGTGTTAAAATATGAACTTAACATTTGAATCGCAGTTTTAAAACTGGGAAGCATTGCTTACTAATCCAACATTCACACCCTTCTCTTGGTTTTCCAAGAGAAGTTTACAGTGTTGAGCAAAGTATAGGGTTTCTTCCATGTGTGATAGGAATACGTTGTTATGGATTCCTGCGGGCATCGCTGCATGGATTTTGTATTATTTGTGCTGAGAGAGGGAAACAAAATGATTATTTTTTAATGCTGAGTAACGTGATTCAAAGGAATGATAAGTAAAAAAAATGCACAGCAGCTGAGGAACAAGTGTGACTCCCATCAATTACCCCTGACAGATGAGGGAGGATTCTAAGGCAGACCTCTAGAGTTACTGTTTCCACCCAGGCAAAGCATACTATAATTATATTTACATGTAAATTTGAAGTACTAAATAAGATGCAAAATAAGATCTTTAGTTAAAGAAATTTTTATAAACTCCAAACTCCTATTGGATGTTACATGTTGAATTATTTGGTGGTGTTAAAAATAAAATACTGGAGAGACTCATCATCCTCCAACTGGCCTACATTGATTATCCTCACCAGGACATCTTTCCCTCCTCATTAGCTTCTGAAAGAAGTGTCTTTCTTCCTGGTCTGCTGCTATTGAGCTTTGGGAAGCTTGTTTGGCTGCAGAGGAATTTAGCTGCCACTTTCCAGGCACTGGAACAATGTGCTCATTCGTGGATTAAGTAAACCATGACCTCAGGCCTTCTAATCCTCCTCATCACAAGCTTCATGGTCTCATACTGGCCCAAGTCGCCTTGAATTACTGTCCCACTTTTGCTTCCTTCTCTGTATCTGAATGCCCTCATGGTGCCCTCCGCTTCCATTGAGACTTACAAGAATTGTTTGTTTCTCTGTGCTTTGTTTTGGTTTTGTTCCTCATTTACTTCCAATCTGAATACTTTCCATGACTTCCATCCCAAAGGTTATTATTATCATTATTATTTTTGACCTTGTTGTCTCCTGCCACTGCCACCCTCTTTTCCTCTATTTGCTTTTTGTTGTCAGCCTACGTCTGTCCGGCCACCCTGGACTTTCCTGTTTGAAGTCTTGCTGAGCCCTCCCTCCTCCTGTCTGCTTTCTGCCAGTGTCCACATGACTGTGTGCCAGTTTATGAGAGTTCATATCACGTATTATAGTGGAACTTTCCCCAGAACATGACATTTATAACTAAGTACTCAGTGAATCCTGTGGAATCCATTTGGTTCTATTATATCTAGATGAAAGAGAACATCTTGCAGAATAAAGTCAGAGGAAGCTATTTGGGATATTGTAATGGTTCTGGGTCCTCAATATGAGGCAAATATGTAAATCAGAGCAGGCAGGATGCCATGGAGTCAGGAAACTTTTTCTTTCTTCTTCTTATTTATTTATTGGTACTGGGGATTGAGCCCGGGGTATTTTACCTCCAAGCTATACCCCCAGCTCTTTCTGTTCCTTTTTTTGTTTTGTTTTTTGGTGTTTTTTTGTTGTTGTTGTTGTTTTGAAACAGGGTCTCCCTAGGTTGCTGAGAATCTCCTAAATTGCTGAGACTGGCCTTGAACCTGTGACCTGCCTGTCTCAGCCTCTCAAGTACTGTGATTACAGGCATGAGCGATCATGCCCAGCAGGAAACTTCATTGTAGGTTGAGGAGAAAGTTTTTAATAATTTTCTTTTGTGTTAGAAAGATTGATTTAGCAGTAGTGGTGGCTAAAGATTGAGTGGCTGACCTTAGTAAGCAGTGAGCTTTCTTTCTCTCAACTCTCTCTCTTTCTCTCATATTCAGCCATGTAAAGGTGGCTAAGAATCAGATATGTGGGTGTAGTTGATGAGATTTAAAGTCATGATTTTCAACACAGATCAACACAGATGTAGTGATTAGCATTGGCATTTAGTGTACAACACATAAATTGGAACAAAACTGAATTCTCATTCTTTCCTCTTTTCCTCTCATTTGAATATTTTTCTGTGTTGCTAAAATATTCCTTCGGGCACTTAAATACATAGCTATGATTGGCAATCTATGATTTATACTTCTTAAGTCAATTTGAAATACATTGTGACATATGTTTCAAGTTCAGGTCTGTCAAAATCAAGAGGAAGCCTGTTTCTGTAATCTCTGATAAGAAAATGGGGCAAATATATCATAGTAAACAACAGCACTGGCCCTGGAGCCAGACTGATAGGGCTTAAAATCCCAGCACTGCTGCTGGTTGGCTTGTGGCCTTGGAAAAGTTATTTAACTTTCCTAAGCCTCAGAGTCCCGGTGTTAAAATGGAGATACAGAACTAGTAGACAATAACTACTTAGAAATTATTAGACAGCAACATCATCAGCAAAGGTAAGTGCAGGAATGAGTTTTAGAGATCTGTTGTACAGTGTGGTGACTATAATTAATAGAAATATATATTTTAAAATTGCCAAAATAGTAGATTCTTGCCATAATAAAGTAACTATATGAATTGATGGATATGTTAATTAGCTTGATTTAATCACTCAGTGAAGTATATGTATATCCAAACATCACATTTGTATCCCAGTAATATATGCAATTATTATTTGTTAATAAAGATAATTACAGCAAAGGAATAGCCAAATATTTTTTAGTGTTTATGAGTATCTGTTGTCGCATCTTATACAATGCAATTTCACTTATGCTATGTCCTTTAGTCCTTAAAATCTCCTGTGAGGCACATGGTTTTTGGATGAGAAATTGAGGTTGAGAGAAGTTGTGATGGGAACTCAAAACTAATTGATCCCAACATCTATGTTTAATTTCATTGTCTAGCAACCAAATGATACCAAGCTCTGAAAAAAATCTGCATTTGAAGTGCGTGTTCTTAAATTAGATTTTTGATTCTGATTTTTTTTTTAATGGTGAGTTAAAGAGTTTTGTTTTGTTTTCTGTAAAATTCAGCAGTCATTAAATGAGGTTACTTTTCTCATAGGCCAGTTTTGAAAAAGAAATCCAGTCAGAGAATATTAGACAACTTCTAGGACATGCCAATTATATTCTGTCTTTTGACACAGGCCATGTGTCTAATCTTAACCCCTGTCTTTTGAAATTCAGCAATCATTAAGTAAGGTTACCTTTCTCATCGGCAATTTTGAAAAAATAAATCTAATCAGAGAATGTTAGACAGTTTCCAAGGCATGCCAATTATATTCCGTCTTTCGACACAGGCCATGCGTCTAATCCTAACCATGTCATGGAAGTACGGATCAGTTGTGGCCATGGAAGTAGGCAGGCAGCTGGCACAGGAATGGTTGTCACTGGACAGCGGCTTCCTCCCCCCTGTGTGTTAGCTTTCTGGCGCTAGTATAGTACCTCTACTTCTGCCCTCCCCCTCCAGCCTCACCTGCCAGCTTCCAACCAGGATCATTTTCCTGTGGCTGAGGAGTTATATGGTTAGGAGGAATGGGGTTGGAGATTGAGGGGAGATTTGTAGGACTGAGAAGTTCTACCCTGGGGAGAACAAATGTCTGGCAAATTCAAGATAACAAGAATGATTTTCTTGCCTGGCTAGGAAATTATTCCCACAGGCAAGTAGAGAAGTGTCTGAGTCATGATAGCATGGAAAGGGAGGAACACAGTTACAAATGCACAAAGAACAAGGACAAGGACCACAGCTCATGTGTGAACACTGATTTGTTTCTTAGAAATTCTCCCACTCTGTAGTCACACAAAATCTTTAGGTTTTTTGCATAGTTGACATAAGGATAATAAAAATCTACATTCTAGAAGGCCTGTATCTATAGCGACAAAAGAAAGAAGTGATTTGTGAACTCAGCCTCAAAGTTGGTGCCTTGAGTGACTCAGGGAAGAGTCTGAAACATCTTGACAGTGAAATACCAACACATTGAGACATCAAAGGATAAAAATTTCTGTGTGAACATGTTGACTCTGCAATTTAAAGACAAATATGTCTTGCATAACATCAGGGTTCAAGGTGAAACTCCTTAATGATGATGAGAAAGCAGAAAGATACTCTGTTTTGCAGAATAAACTTGATCTCTACAGGAAAGTCATGATAAAAGCAGATATATCTAGATTGTGTTTTGGGTCATCCAGCAGTCATTATCTAAGCTTCCTGGAACAAGTCTTCAAATTTTCCTTTGAAATCTTCTGAAAAAACATTTTTCCCTAAACCTAAACTTTTGAAATCTTGAAGGAACAGTTAATCCTTAAGAATTTTAAAGATGTAATGCCAGAAACATAAGTTATGTTACATTTCTAAATGTGAATGCATGTATTTACTCTGTTATTCTCTTTGATCAACCTATATACAGTAAAACGTTTCCCAGTATAGATAACAAATTAGTATGATATTCTTTAGAGCATAAGGCTTTAGGGCACAGTTAAGAATTATGGGCCAAGCCGGGCATGGTGGCGCATGCTCGTAATCCCAGTACTTTGGGAGGTGGAGACTGGAGGATCCGGGTTCGCAACCAGCCTCAGCTCTCTCTCTCTCCCTGTCTCTCTCTCTCTATACTTAGTGAGGCCCTCCACAACTTTGTGAGACCCGGTTTCAAAATAAAGTATAAAAAATAGCGCCAGGGGTGTAGCGCGGAGGTAGAACGCCCCTGGGTTCAATCCCCAGTACCACACACACACAAAAAAGAATTATGGGCAATTATTTAGATGGGAAATTCCTGCGTGATTTATAGCACTGTTTCTAGGAATAGCATTTAAAATTCAGGTGAAGATAATTTACACAAGGTTTTACAGTCTTGAGGAATAGATAAGAAAGGTAAGGACCTGGTAAGGGACTATCGATTCAGTTGCTATTTTCTGAGGCAGGCTGTCAGGCTCAGGAAAGTGCTGTCAAAGTGTGTACCATCTCTAACAGCTCCTGCAAGTGACCAGAGGCCTGACAACACTTCTCATGAGCTACTACTTAGTCTGAGATGGCTTTGCCCACAGTGGTGTCATAGGGTATTCCTTTATGTTGAAGATGTTTGTGTTGGAATTAATGAAGAAAAAAGAAATCTGAACTTTTCACTTGAGATTCCAAAATTCCCATTATAACTGTGACTCGGGAGTGGAAAAGTTTGAATTAAAGGAGTTATCCAATGCAAATAATAATTCTCAACTCCTAAGTACAGTGCACAGTCTTTAGTATCTTGTCATTTTGCTTATAGTTATTTTTCTATACATATTATATAGTTATAATTATTAAGCAGAAATTTCCAGCATGCTTTTTCACTTAGGTTTATTTTATACACATTTTCCAATTTGATTTACAGAGTTTGTATTTAATTTTATTCAAAGCATACTATTCCACTAAATGAATATGCAACAATTTAATAGTCCTCTATCACTAGACATTAAAATTAGTTCTCAGGATTGAATTTTGTTATTAAAATTGAACTCATAATGAACATCTTTGTACATATAGTTTTTTCAGTATTTTGAATTTTTCTATTATGATAAATGTACAATTATTGGGTATATACATTTTGTAGTTTATATCAAACATTTATGTATAAAGTTTTATATAATTTTCTGAGGTCTTTCAATTAACTATTTTTTCTTCAATTCTAGTTAACATATAAATCAACTTGTCAATTGAATTATTTCAGTAGCTGTCCTTTTCATCCAGAATTTTTGTTTTCACCTTATTTTTTCATGTAGCATTATTCTTATCTAATAGTTTCTATTCTTCTTTGCATCCATTTGAACATTTAAAACCTACTTAATTTTGAAGTCTCTTCCCATTAGTCCTATTGGCTCCATCACTTGAAGTGCAAACACCTTTCATTTATGATAACAAGTGCTTCTTGGATGTGTGTTTCCTTGTTTTGAATCTTGGCTCGAACTTTTTTATAGTTGTATTCATCTTTCCTGTTTTCCAGACATTCCTATGTTCTATACTGACAAAGAAGCTAAGTGTTAATCAGTTCTGGACCAGTCATGTCCAGTTTATACTTGGGGTCCCTATAGTGAATCACAGAGGCACTGTGAGTGTGGATATCCCAGCCATCAGCACTGCCCAGGCCTGAGTTTCCTACTGCTTGGAATGACTCTTCTTACCTGCACTCAGGTCTGGTGAGAAGATCAGTGCTCTTGATGGGTGCTATAGTTTTTTTTTTTTTTTCGACACTGGGATTGAACCCAGGATTGAACCCTACCTCTGAGCTATACCTCCAGCCCTATTTTTTATTCTTTATTTTGAAACAGGGTCTCACTAAGTTGCGGGGGGCCTCACTAAGTAGCTGAGGCTGGCCACGAACCCAGATCCTCCAGTTTCAGCCTCCCAAGTACTGGGATTACAAGTGTGCACCACCACGCCTGGCTTGGTGCTATAGTTTTGATTGTGATTGTTCGCTCAAAGTCCCATGTGTTAAATAAAGGCTTGATCACAAGCCTGTGGTGCTATTACTGAGGTGGTAGAACCTTTAAAGGTGGGGCCTAGTGGGAGGAAGTTAAGTCATTGGGGGTATGCTTTTGAAGGGGCTATCAGGACCCTGGCCACTTTGTGTCTTTCTCTTTGCTTCCCAGTTGCACTGAGGTGAACAGACTTCCACTGCTCCTCACTCTCACCATGATGTTCTCAGTGCCACAGGCCTAGAGCAACAGGATCAAACATGGACTGAAACCATTAACCAAAGTAAACCTTTCCTCCTTTTAGTTGATATCTTAGGTATTTTGTCATGGTAATGGAGAACCTTGAAACTACGCATTTTAGGGAAGAGGGCAGGGGATATTAGAGATTTTCCTGTCTTGGTTTCAAGCTTAATTAGGGAGTGAAGATGGTTTATCTTGTTCACTTTAATGTGTTTGCAGTTAGTGGAGAGATTTTTCTTATCAATTCAATTCACCAGATTGAACTGAAGTCACCAAATTAGTTTCCCAAAAGGTTTATAATTTATTATTCCACTAGTAACACATGAGAGTATTAGTTTCTCCATACTGACATTAGCATTGAGTATTATCCTTTGAAATGGTTCTTTCCTTCTGATTTAATGGTTGAAAATTACCTTATTATGGATGTGTTTTTATACTTTATTATGCACTTTTTATATCACTAGTTCACAGAGATCTTGATCAGAGCAGATAGAATGTGCTTCCCTGAGCAAATGTGTTAGAAATGTACATGCATATAAGGGATTTGTTCGTTGACGTTGCACCATTTTTTCCTTTTAATTCATATTCATAGATCTGTTGCTGGCGCCTGGGTAAAGGTACATAATAGGAGAACCAAGGCTATTGTGTAATTAGTTCTCATCTACACCCATGAGCCAATTCCTGAAAGGGATGAAGGTAGGCTATATTGCAAGAGCTCTTGTAATTTCCACCTCTCATAGGCTGGAGCCAGGAAGAGCAGCAGCTGCTTCTTCGTCTTCTTCTTCATTGTCGTCATCTTCTTTTTTTTTTTTTCTTTCCTAGAAGCATAAGTAATTTTCTTTCAGTTGATATGCCATCTTATTTTAGGAATAATGAAAAAGAGACAGAGGGAGAGGGAGAGAGAGAGAGGAAGAGGAGGAAAGGGGAGGAGAGGGAATATGAATGAATATGAGTGAGAAAATATGAAAATAAATATTTGCAGTGGAGCCATATCACTGTAATTGTGCATCAGGATGTCATGGGACATTGGTGCATAGCAGCTAATTATTCTGTTTGTATTTTAATTAGCTATAGACTTGCTTTTCCTCTGTCCCTCTCCCCCTCCCTTTTTCTCTTCCTCCCTCCTCTTTATTTTTTACTTCTCTTCTTCAGTCCCTCTGAAAGACATGGAGAAATGGGAGAGCCTTTGCTTTCTAACTAATATCAAATATAAACTGCTGGCAATCTACATTCCATCTCCATGCACACACATTGGGAGAAAATTCTCCAAGAACTGTTTTTATATAGCCTTGCAATTTTATTTCCAGTTGACCTTACCTTTGTTACATTATAGAATCTTAAAAAATATTTAGATTCCCATATTGCTCCAGTTACTTTAGATTAGTTTTAGTGAATATTTTTTGATTCATGCTTGTCTTCTCTCCCCTTTTGATGATGTGAAGACAGCTTAGCATTCCTTTTTGCTAGATCTGAGGGTCAGATTTTCAGACCAGCAGATTTAGCTTTCACACAGAAAAGAAGATAGGAGCCCAGTTGGCAGACACCCTCAGGGGCTACTGACTCTGTGTTCTCTGCATCTTGTTTATTTCACATAATTGAGATGAGCATCATTTTCTTAAGTTATTCTGCTTGAGTATTTGCTCCACAGCAATGAGGATAGAGTTAGTAAGTAGCAGATACACTCTGTTTATTATAACTAGAAATTATTTCCTCTCAAAATAGAAACAGCCAGAGCATCATGACTTACCATGCTTTTATTTATTTATTTATTTATTATTAATATTTTGCGGTACCGGGGATTGAACCCAGGGGCATTCTACCTCCAAACTACACCCCCAGTCCTATTTTTTATTCTTTATTTTGAAACAGGGTCTCACTAAGTTGCAGAGGGCCTCACTAAGTAGCTGAGGCTGGCCGTGAACCCAGATCCTCCGTTCTCAGCCTCCTAAGTACTGGGATTACAAGTGTGCGCCACCATGCCCGGCTCCATGCTTTTATTTATTTTATTTTTGGACTACTAGTGATTAAATATGTTAAATTTTAGTTTCAGTTGAGCTTTCTCATTGTATGGTGCTATTTGGGTATAATGCTTGAGCTGATTTAATTAAGAAATTATAGTAAGATATTGATTTCTACATTACTATAATCGTATGTGTGTGGTACTGGGAATTTAACCCAGGGGCACTCTACCTCTGAGCTATACCCCAAGTCCTATTTTAGTTTTTACTTGGAAACAGGGCTTCTTTAAATTGTTGAGGCTGGCCTTGAACCTGTGATTCTCCTATCTCAGCCTCCCAAGTATTGGGATTACAGGCATGTAACACCACATCAGGCTACTATAATTGTCTTCTAAATAAGCAGTTCAAGAAGTAGCTCAAAAGCACATTGGTTTTGTAGATTTGCATGCCCATAACAATTTCTATTTTTGTGATATAAACTATTTTGCATTGAATCTCTAGGAAACTTTGTTCAAAAGTGCTTCAGTAACATTTCTTGTATTCAGTAAGAATAGTTTGTTGTGTTAAAAAAAAAGTAGACTTAGCCAGGCATGGTGGCACATGCCTGTAATCCCAGTACTTGGGAGACTGCGACAGAATTGCAGGTTCAAAGCCAGCCTCAGCACCATAGCAAGACCCTGTTTCCAAATAAAAAATAAAATGGGGCTGGGGGTGTAGTTTGGAGGTAGAATTCCTCTGGGTTCAATCCCCAGTACTAAAAAAAGAAAAGTAGACGTTTGATAATTTCAGAAAAAAAAAGTAATTCCCTTTATTTAAAATGTACTTAGACCTAGGTTACTTAATGCCAGCACCAAAATTCACAGAAAGGTTGATTTTTGCTTCTTTGTTCCTTAATATCCCATTACTTCACAGGTTAAAGCAGGGACTTTGGGGTTCAGGTGCCTTTAATAGTCGCCCTGGCACTGCTGTGCCTGGGGTCAGTAGGCTGAGGACTCATCAGTGATATGAGAACTGCTAGCTCCGAAGTCCAGCCCTGCTTGGTCTGCCCTGGTTCCTAAAACGCTTCTGTTAGGCATTGGTATATTCATCTGAAAAATAAGAAACCAAAGAATAGCCCAGAGAGGTGAAACAGTCACTTTCTGGACCAGAATACATATCGACTTGGGTTTGAACCCAGTGTGGTCTGATTACAGACTCCTGGTTTATCTCACCCCAAGATTTTCAGTTTCTCAATATATTAGTGTTAATGATTTTCATTACATAATTAATAAAAAAAATTTCTGGGTTTGTAATGTCTTAAATTATGTACTGACATTAGTGTAGATGCATCTTTTATCAGATTAGATCCAGTAGTTTCACATAAAGAGCAAGGAAGCCGGGCATGGTGGCGCATGCTTGTAATCCCAGTACTTGAGAGGCTGAGACCGGAGGATCTGGGTTCGCTGCCAGCCTCAGCTACTTAGTGAGGCCCTCCGCAACTTAGTGAGACCCTGTTTCAAAAATAAAGAATAAAAGATGGGGCTGGGGGTGTAGCTCAGAGGTAGAATGCCCCTGGGTTCAATCCCCAGTACTGCAAAAAAAAAAAGAGCGAGGAAATAATTGGGTTATGAAAAAGTCACCTTTAATTTAAAAAATGCTTAATAGAACCAAGTATTGTTTCTTTTGTGTTCTTTTCCATCTAGTTCTTTCCTTTCCATTTTGTTTTTATTTCCTTTATTCCTTCCCCTCCGAATCATATGTATAAGTGCTAGTGTTTAAAGAACTTCTCTTTGGTAGGATATTAACTGCCAGCCCTGGGTTTGCTGAGTTCTTAACTTTTCCTTTTGTCTTAATAAGCATTATAGTATGATTTGAAAGGGTCACATCAGGAGGAGCTGGCCAAATGCCATTTTACTATGAAAAGCCACTTTCTCCTTTTAAAAGGACACGCAATGAACAAATATACATTGAATCTAACTTAAAGGCCTAGATTAAATAAAAGGTAGTCAGAGGTAGTTTGGTATCTAGTCATTCTAAAGAGAAAACATGCTTAAGGAAGCACTAGGAAATTCTGAAGGAGCCAGACATGGTGGCGCATGCCTGTAGTCCCAGTACTTGGGAGGCTGAAACAGGAGTGTCACAGGTTGGAGGACAGCCTCAGCAATTTAGCCATAAAAATTCAAAACAAAGGGGCAGGGGGAGGCTGGTGGTATAGCTCAGAGGTAGAATGCCCTTGGATTCAATCCCTAGTACCATGAAAAAAAAAAAAAAGAAAAAGAAAAAGAAAGAAAACAAAACTATGAAAGAATAAAAAGGAATCAAAGCATTTTACTGTTTCTAAATATTTCAAATATAGCACATATAATATTAAAATAGAGAATATTAAAAGAGCTACCCTGGATAGTATAGCAGAATGAATATTTTTTAACTTTAGCTTACCTAACAGAATTTGTTTTTTCTTTTAAAAAATTAAATTTTTTAAAAAAACCCAAATGAGATAAAATTTTAAATATTAATTAAAAAAACAAATATGAGAAAACCATACTCTTGTTTATCAGCAAATGTTAATGTTTTTAATGTACTCCATCATTTCTATAGTGTGTTTTTATGTGTCAATCATTTCAGTGCTGCATGTATTCATTATGGGTAATGATTCCCAGTTGCTCATAATACTTCTGGGCTTCTATTTAAAATGTGTTTTCAAAATGATTATAATTTTACATGAGCCTCATTAGATATACAGCTAGAGTATTGTACATATTCCTAGAAAGCATTAGTTTTGTGTTTTACAGAAATTTATTCCATCAAAAATTTCATGAATTTGTTCCTGTTTTCCTTTGTAATCCTTAGCACAATATGGTAGCAGATCGCCTGTATGATTACTTTTATATTGTGTTTTTGTCATTAATATTGTAATAAATAACATGAGGTGATTTGATTTAACTTGATTTGGGGCTTTATTGGCAAATCTATCACCATCTTTGAAGTTTTTTTCATGTGCTTTATATTTGATGACTTTATTCTACTTCCTTTTCAATTCCCTATTTCATAGCTCCTTAAATTGAAGATATCACTTCAGTGCTTGAAGTAAAATATCTTCAGACAGCAGTCTTTGTCCTGGCTATTTTTTCAGATATGAAATACTAAACATTTGTTTTCTGAAAGTTAGTGTTTCTATCATGATTTTCTTTTTTTCTCTCTTTCTCCTTCCTTCATTTCTTATTCCTTCCTTTTTCTGGTACTGGGGATTGAACCTGGAGGCATTCTACCTCTGAGCTACACTCCAAGCCCTTTTTGTATTTTTGTTTGTTTGTTTGTTTGTTTTGAAACATGGTCTTGCTAGGTTGCTGAGAGTCTCCCTACTTGCCGAGGCTGTCCTTGAACCTCTGATCCTTCTCTCTCAGCCTCTCAAGTACTGGGATTACATGTGTGCACCACCATGCCCAGCATTCTGTCATGACTTTCTTAAAGGCCCATAAAAAAAGATTGAAAAATATTTGAAATAATTGACATTTAATTTTATTTTTTCATTGAGTATATATTTATGAAACCTACTCTATACATCATAAGCTGTTCATAGTTCTGGGGATGAAACAGTTAAACCAAAATGAGCTCCAACTTTCTGGAGTTTATATTCTAGTGAGAAAAAAGGATAATAAAGTTATACATATATATGGGCCTTTAAGAAAATCATGATAGAATGCTAGGCGTGGTGGTGCACACCTATAATCCCAGTACTTGTCAGTCTGTCTCTGTTCACAAAAGGAATTTAAGATTTCTACTTCTCTGGTTGTTTTTCTCTAAATGGAACTATGTCTGAATTAAACTCAAGGCTAATGTGTATAAAACTCCAGAGCTGCTGTTCACCCAGACAGCCCCAGGTAGTGCCACTCAGTTTGGATTCCCTGGAGTTGAGCGGATGGCTGACCCTAAGTAAAATAAGAGATCCTGGAATTGACTGAAAGCTCTTCTCTACCTTTACTAAAATAATTACTGAGTTTGTACCACATTCTAGATTCTACTCTACTCTAATTGCCTTGTATAGGTTAGCTCACTAATCCTTGGAACAACTCTGTGAGGTACCTATGGCTGAGGAAAAGTCAAAAAGCTCAGAGGGAAAAGTCAAATTATAATGACATAAAGCCCCACTTTCCCCTACTCAATATTATGATTAAGTTATTTGGTACAGCTCTTAATCAAACAATATGTATGCCTTTTAGATGCAGGAACTAGGATATGAATCCATTTGTGCTGATTACCTCTAGCAATAGATGGAATAATCAGCCTCGAGCAATAACTGAATCTTTTAGCCAATTACGGTCAAGAGCATTTCAAAATGAAAAACACCGAATCCAAACTTTCCAGGACTGAAGATTTCATTCTTCCAGAGATTCATTCATTTATGCAGGGTATAGTTTTCCTGAAGAACCTATTTTTGTGATAAAGGAAAATGGCTTTTTAAGTTAAAGTTAATATCAAGGTAATATCCTGCATACTTTATACAGTTCTGTTGTTGGGGAATCAATTATGTGCTTGATTGAACTTTCCAGCAAATCCAAAGCTACTTCTTAATAAGCTCTGTTGCCTCTGATCATGATACATACTCTTCAGGCTACTGTGCACTGAGATAAAATGATTCTGTAACCCTAAGAATATGCTAGCCATGTGTTTTTATTTTCTCAGAAAACTACCTCTGTTTTGTCATTTAGATTCTTAGTGACCAAGGCATTATAGACTTTTACCTAATGCCGGGCAGCCACTTAATTTTCTTGATATCAATGCGTGTGCTCACCTAAAATTGTGGATACTCCAGAAAGGAAGCAAAGGGACACATTAACTATATAGTCTGAAGTCTTATCTTCAGAAAGCTTTTTACCTGGGCTGCATTGCTTTTTATACCTATCAAAAAATCTCTTCATAAAAGTAGTGTTGATCAGCCAGGCATGGTGGCGCACGCTTGTAATCCCAGTACTTGGGAGGCTGAAACCGGAGGATCCGGGCTTGCAGCCAGCCTCAGCTACTTAGTGAGGCCCTCTGCAACTTAGTGAGACCCTGTTTCAAAATAAAGAATAAAAAATAGGACTGGAGGTGTAGCTCGGAGGCAGAAGCCCCTAGGTTCAATCTCCAGTACCTCAAAAATAAGTAGTGTTGATTTATAAAATAGGCTTATAATAGATTTATCAGCTATCTTATAAAAGTTGTACTTTTGAAGTCAACAATTTTACAAGTTTTCCTAAGAAAACAATCAGAAATGCATACATATAAATATACTAGGGTATTCATCACTGTATTATATAATGGAAAAAAACATGGGAAGGTGTAAATGCTGAATGGTAACAACTGGTTAAATATAGAGTGGAGCAATCATATGCAGGCACTTTAAAATATTTAATAAAAGAAAAGTGGTTGTGATATAATAAGCATAAATGCAAGTTAAAGCATATATAGTACAACACTATTTTACTTTATTTTAAATAAACTATAATCATAGTATTATAAATATGGATAGATTACAAAGGAGTTATAAATGGATATCACTATATATTTTTCTGTACTTTCCAGATTTGTACATGCTCTGAAAGAAAACAATAGTGTAAAAAGAGAAAACAATAGTGTAAAAAGAGACATGGCCCCCTTAAAATTCAAGAATTTCACTTCAGGAGATGCTTATTTACACACACACATACACACACACACATGCATATGGATATATCATGTACAGGGATATGGGATATTGTTTGCAATGCTATTTCTAAGAAATAATGTTTGAAAACAACCTCAAAGTCCAGCAATAAGAAAATGAATTAACAAACTATGCTATGTGATAGAATATAACGTAGTATACCAACTAAAAAATTAAACCTTTGCCTACCAATATAAGTAGGTTTCAAAGTATATTGAGTCTGAAAAACATAATATAGAACAATATATCTCAACTATATGTGTGAATTAATGCAGTTGTGCATGAAAGTATAAGGAAGCTCACCAGTCTGATGACAGTGGATACCACTGGAAAAAAGAAATAAGGAAGTAAGGAGAAAGGAGCTGGTTAAAGGAGATTTTGATAGATAGATGATACAAAGATAGAGTCCATACGCAAATATAATAATAGTAACTCGGGGGATATGATTCTTTTATTATTCTTTGTACTTTTCTAGGTCTTAGGAAATTTTTCCCAAAAAATCAAGTACTGAATTAGAGGTAAGAAAATAAAGTCAAAATATAGAGCATTCTAAAAAACTTTACAATGAAGGAAAGCAGAGAAAAAAATCACAAGCTTGAAGGAAATATGGTGTCATAGAGAGATTTTTTTTTTCTTTTTAGAGGTGGGAGATACTACAGCTGTGTTTTCAAATTGAGCCATAACTTGTCACTGGGTTGCAAAATCAATATAGTGGGCCAGTGGTGCATTGATTTTTAGTGGAATCTGTGCAGAAGAGTTGACAGGCTTGAAACTGCTATACTTAGAAACCAGGCTGCAAGTTTGGCCCTTGGTTGACATGTGGGAACAAGACTGGCAAGCATTGTTTCACACTGATGTTGAAACTTTCCTTAAATGATGAGAGGCTCGCTGTCTAACTTGTTTGTGCACACAGTGTAGTTTATGATGAAAACCTGTCTTTCTTCTGGGAGTCTGGGATTTGTGGTGCTTGCTAGGGACAGGGAGTCAATGTGAACAGTCTCCCACAAAAACCTCCGGCTCTGGGTCTTTAAGAACGTCCCTGGTAGATGTCATGGCAACCATGTCCACTACTGGAAGAACTGCCCACACTCTGTGTGACTCCCCTGGGAGCGGACTCTTGGAAACTCGAGCCTGGTTTCCTCTGGACTTCACCCATGCACCTTCTCCCTTTTCTTATTTTCCCTTTTGCTATAATCTTAGATGTGAGTGGGACTAAAATTTTTTTAAAAATTAATATGAAAATGTTTTGTAAATGACTCTTGACAAAAGTGGCATTCAATATATTTTATATGAAGAGTCATAAAATTTTCTTTGAATTTTTCACAGAAAAAAAATGAGTGTATTTCCCAGTGAGTTGATATGTCTTCCTCTTTTGGACAGAAATGGTTATATGCCGCATTGTGTTTTCTGTTTGCTTTTGCACTGAAGACAGTTAAATGTGGGCATTAATTAGAGTTGTTTTTCTGAGCGAGGGTTTTATTATTTTATTTATTTATTTATTAATTTATTTATTTTGCGGTACCGGGGATTGAACCCAGGGGCGTTCTACCTCCGCGCTACACCCCCGGCCCTATTTTTTTATGCTTTATTTTGAAACTGGGTCTCACGAAGTTGCGCAGAGCCTCACTAGGGAGGGAGAGAGAGAGAGAGAGAGAGAGAGCGAGCGAGCGAGCTGAGGTTGGCCTCGAACCCGCAAACCCGGATCCTCCGGTCTCCGCCTCCCAAAGTACTGGGATTACAAGCACAAGCGTGCACCACCACGCCCGGCTCTGAGCGAGGGTTTTAAATGGACACTATTAGCTCTCTGATGAATGGGCAGGTGTTCTTTTACTTCTGTTTTGCAGCTTTATTGTATTTGTCTCTCTTATCATAAGCTGCTTTAATGTTATTCTGTGGAATTTTAAGTTAGGTATAGAAAATAAGTACTATATGAATGCATAAAATAACAAAGATAACCTAGCTTGAAGGAAAAAGACAAGTGTGTGGGTAATGTCATTAGGGAAGTGTTCACATTTCTCTCCAGTTGGAGCTAAGGTCATGCATTGTGTATGCCTTTAAGCTCACATGTGTATAATCCTATGATTAAAATAGAGATCGAGTTCCTTCCTTAATTATGTATATTTAAATATCATTGACTTTGGGGGAAGTTATTACATCTTAACAGAGTGTGTACTTTCACAGTGTGGGCAAGTCATTTTAATCCTTCTATTCAAGTTGTGTTCAGTAATTATTCTGGCACAAGCATAGCATTGTAATTGAATTAACGCATTCAATGGTGAAAGGTTGAAATGAAATGTATAGAATTTCAAAGCCAGTGATATATGAAAGCATGTATTCACTTTATAAAAGAGGTTGTCACATATTTTATTTACTTTACAAAAAGGCTACTATATATTTCCATTAATCAGATTTTTCTGAAGCATTTAAAATATTCTTGGTTATAATACTCACCCTCTAATAGTGTGTAATCAATTGAATTAGAGTTGTTATAAGTATAACCACTGCCATTTCTAAGGCTGGCTATTCAAAAGTTTGTGATAGAGAACCTGGAACTATTAAACTTTATAGAGACATAGTGTGAGGAATCCTTCCTTTGGCATTATAGTAGATTAACATAGTATAGAAGTGTGTGTTTTGTACAGCATTTAAAGTAATTTTTTAGTCTAGCCTCCCACCTTACATTTGAGGAAAGTTACAATTATCTTTATTTTTATCAGATCAAGTGACGTGATGGAAATCCAGGGGGCACTGGTGTTGAGTAAAAATGTTGAATTATTTACAATGTTTCTTTTCAGAATTTGTCTTAATTCATACCTCATTTTGATACAACAGAATGAGCTCATTGTATTATTTCAGGGACAAATCTCCTTGAACATAGGAATTTCCATTGAAAACATAACATTTTGTTTGGTTTTGTTGAAGACTTTCCAAACACATTAGCATTCACGAAACTTGAATTTTAACTCACAAGGACTACAAGGGAAACAGAGAAATAGGGAACAAGGGAAATTGAGAACAAGGGAAAAGACAAATAGTGGGCCAGAAATCCAGACGCCAGTCACTCCTCTCCTAAAATGAGTCTGGATTTCTGTACCAGTATATCTGAAATAGTTATTTGAAACATAGATGATTTTAAAAGGGATACCAGGAAGAAAGATGTTAGTCCACACCAGTGAATCTCAGGAAGTATTTGGTATTGATGGTAATGGAGTATTTAGAAGATGGTAGTGAGTCGTGGGGCTAAAGCAGTAGGATTAGTTGAAAACCTAAATAAGGAAGAGGCATCATCGCCCTCACCTCTCCTGACCTTGCATAGCTAGGTGGCTGATTACCTCTGTCCCATAGTCATGAAGACTGGAGGTCCAGCAGATGGGCTCAGCTACAGTATGGTGAGGTGGAGACAACACTGTACTGAAAACAGGGGTCTATGGGAAGTCCACATAAGGGGTGGTAAATCTCTCCAAACTCCCTGGGCCGCATGTTCCAGCACTGGCCAGCCTGCCATTAGATCACAAACATGTATTCAGCCAGTGAGGCCAGCTCACAGATTTTCCAGTTAGCTTCTTACTGCCTCACTCTTAAGTATGGATTTCACAACACCTCTGTGAGGATCTTCACCAAAAAAAGGGAAATCAAGTTAAAAAAGCAGGCAACATGGAATCCAGAAAGTAGAAGAAAAGTAGCATGCCTAGCACCAGTCTAGGTTGCAACAGTTCAGAAGATTTCAGAAAATATACTCCAAGAAAGAAAAAATGAACTCGATAAACTGATTCATCTAATTTTGTAGAGAAAAAAAAAAGTCTTCAGGGAAGTTTTAATTCAACTGGGAGAGTCTTAAGAAGCATTAGCAGCTGGGCGTGGTGGCACATGCCTGTAATTCCAGTACTTGGGAAGCTGAGACAGGAGGACTGCAGGTATGAAGCCAGCCTCAGCAACTTAGTGAGGCCCATAGCAACTTAGTGAGACCCTGTTTTAAGATAAAAAATAAAATAGGCTGGGGGTTTAGCTCAAAGGTATACTGACCCTGGGTTCAATCCCCAATACCACAAAACAAGCATTAGCAATAGGGATATAGAATACTAATAAATCCTGAGAATTCAGTTTCACCTATAGTAATATAAGAAATGAAATATCATCATGATATATAATCAGGGTAAATAATAAATACTGCTTATATAGTCACGGTATTCTAGATGTATATTATTAACAAAAATTGTGCTATAACTATTAAGAAGATGGATGGAAGTAAATAAAATGGTGAGAAATGATGGGAGTTCTAAATTCTAATCTCCAATAATAAAGTGTATAGATAATTTCTAATATAGGTATATAAGTACATATAGGAACATGAAGTTAATACTAAAAGAAATAGCTAAAAATAGGATTTGACCCTCAGGAATAGGTGTAGGATTGGATCTTTGCTTTGATTATCTGCTTCTTAAAATCATTTTGACTTTTAAAAACAATGTACATGTATAAATAATGTTGATAAAAATAGAGTAGAAAACATGTAGATGGCTTACCTAACTAAAATTTAAGTTTCCTGACACAATTGAATTGTTCTGTGACTTTGCTGCTTCTGAAGAGCCTTAGTTTCATTTTCATAATGAAGATAATTATAATAATTATCATAATAAAGTAACCTATAATGAACATTAATGAAGAGAAGACAAAATGATACATACAAAATTCTTGTTTTGGTGTTTGGTACATATTACCAGCATTGGATAATATTGTTATCTTAATATTTTTCTACATATATAATATTCTCTAACCCATTAAATTTTTCTAAGGCTAAGGAAATCAAATTACACCTGAATAACACTTTGGCTTTACTTTATTGCCTTTAAAGTAAAAAGTGATTGTGTTTGGATCTTTGAAGAATTTTCAGTTAAAGTTCCTATCACTTAATAAAATGTATACTTCAAAGGCCAATTAGAGTGTTACTACAATGCTTTATTTTATTTTATGCTTTTTGTTTTTGTTCCTCAAAAGTTCTTTTGTTTTAAATTGGCACATCTCAATTATACAGAATGGTGGATTTCATTCTGTACATAAAAATGGAATTGATCGATTTTACTTCCCAGTCTCCTTCTCCTCCATCCCCTCCTTCCAATCTCCTTCCTCTGTCCTAATGGTCACCCTTCTATTTTCGTGGCATCCCCTTTTTTTCCTTCTAGCTTCCACATATGAAGGAAAATATTCAGTACTTTTCTCAATTTTTTTATTCTGACTTATTTTGTTCAAAACTATGGTCTATCCATTTTTCTGCAAATGAAGTAAAGTCATTCTTTATGGCTGAATAAAACTCTTGTGTATATTTACCACATTTTATTTATCCATTCACTTGTTCAGGGACAGCCAGGTTGATTCTATAACTCCCTTGTGAATTGTGCTGCTATAAACATGGGTATGCAGCTATCTCTAAAGCATGTTGACTTAATTCCTTTGGAGAAATACCAAAGAATCAGTATAGCTGGATCATATGGTAGTTCTATTTTTCAACTTTTTGAGGAACCTTCATACTGATTTCCATACTGGCTGTACTAATTTACATTCCCACCAATACTGTATAAGAGCTCTTCATTTTAACTTTTCTATTTTAAAGTGGGGTATTATTTTGTATGATACAGTATTTTAATTTGAGCCATTGGCTTGTTATCTATTTATATTTCTGAACATTTCTAAAATTTAGTTCTAAGGCAAATTTTCATGGTTTCCAGTATCCCTTATGTATAATGATAACTCTTTTTGTCAAATGCATGGCACAATATTAGTGCTCATGTGATGGTTAATAATAGGTACACATATGACTACAACTTGTTTTAATATTGAAAATTCCATTTGGTTGGGAATAAATCTTACTGTGTTATATATTTGATAATGTGGAACTTTAGATAATTATGGCTTTTTAAAGCCAGTGCATGATTAATCTGATTGTTAATATCTGTCTCTGAATACTTCTTACAGATGTAATGAAAATGACTCCCAGAACATTTAGTATTAGTATTTGTATTTTCTGTACTTCTTTTGACACCAATATTCTTCCTTGTATTTCCCAGTTAAATTTTTTTGTGGGAATTCCTTATCTTCTCACAAATCGCTTGCTGTGAATTTTACTTTTGGGCAAAATATGAAAGAATGTAAGAATATATGAATATACCTGCTTATTTTTGCAAAAAGGAACATAAAAAAATAAACTATAAACAAAGAAATGGTTAACTACAGAAGTGGGTGGAACAGGGTGGGAGGGATAATACATGGTGAAAATACTTCGAGTATCCTTTTCTGAATATAAATACTCTCTGAGTGAAACACTGACTGAAAATACTGAGTCTACTTTCCATATAGTTTTGATTTTTGAATTATATTAATACTTTAATTAAAAAGTAAATTTAAAAGGATTTTTTAACAAGTGAGCCTGAAAATAGAATAAAAACAGAAACAAAGAAATTAAACTATTTCTTAAACTGGTTGCATAATCATACAGAATAATTAAGACAACTTTTAGACTGTATACTTAGTGAAATATATTCTATTCAGAAAATAATTTCAAATAAATGTTGATCTTTATGTAATAATTTGTTGTTTCAACTTTTCTGATATGAAAATTAGGAAACATATTACTGGAAGATAAAGAAAATAAATAAGTAGTCTTGTATCAGTTTTGTCACTACGGGAGAAGAGAGTTACAAATACGAAATGAGAGAAGGTGAGAAATTGTAGTGCTGGGTTAGAATTAGAGACATCGGTGTGAAATCATGATTTAAAATAAAGAGGATAAGATAGATAAAATAGCTCTGATCAATGAAAGGGTCTAGAGCCAGCAGAAATAAGTGGATTTCTAAAGCTCAGATCTTGGCTTCAAAATATAATTCACTAAAAGAAACAAGGTTCTGTGAAGAATCAGCTGATTACAGCTGTAGGATAAGGAATTATTCAAGATTAATGCAGACTTATAAAAAAATGCTGACTTAAAAGACCTCTCCACTGACCACACATGGAAAAATTTGAATGATGGTAATGGATTATAACATAATAAATAATAAGGAACCTGCTGAGTCTATAGTGGTATTAAAAAACAAAAAGTGGTATGGAAAATGTTCTGCTATACAAAAGAATGCCAATTAAGAAATGTAGAGAAGCTGGGCGTGGTGGCGCACGCTTATAATCCCAGTACTTTGGGAGACCGGAGGATCCGGGTTCGCGGCCAGCCTCAGCTCTCTCTCTCTCTCTCTCTCTCTCCCTACTTAGTGAGGCCTTCCGCAACTTCGTGAGACCCGGTTTCAAAATAAAGTATAAAAAATAGGGCTGGGGGTGTAGCGCGGAGG
>PVJS01032859.1:0-22463 GCA_004027185.1 Glis glis | reverse complement strand
GCTACACCCCCGGCCCTATTTTTTATACTTTATTTTGAAACCAGGTCTCACGAAGTTGCAGAGGGCCTCACTAAGTACAGAGAGAGAGAGAGAGAGAGAGAGAGAGAGAGAGAGAGGTGAGGCTGGCCGCGAACCCAGATCATCCGGTCTCTGCCTCCCAAAGTACTGGGATTACAAGCGTGCGCCACCACGCCCAGTTATTCTTTATTTTCAAACAGGGTCTCACTAAGTTGCAGAGGGCCTCACTAAGTAACTGAGGCTGGCTGCGAACCTGTGATCCTCCTGTCTCAGCCTCCCAAGTACTGGGATTACAAGCGTGCACCACCATGCCTGGTTTCGTTTTTTATTTTGAAACAGGAGGGTCTCATTGAGTTGCTGAGGGTCTCACTTAGTTGCTGTGACTGGCCTTGAACCTGTGATCCTCCTGTCTCAGCCTCCCAAGTACTGGGATTACAAGCGTGCACCACCATGCCTGGTTTCGTTTTTTATTTTGAAACAGGAGGGTCTCATTGAGTTGCTGAGGGTCTCACTTAGTTGCTGTGACTGGCCTTGAACCTGTGATCCTCCTGTCTCAGCCTCCCAAGTACTGGGATGACAGGCGTGCGCCACTATCCCTGGCTGAGCCTTGTATACTTAATAGTAAATCCACGCACAGTGCTGAGGACTTTACATCATTTCATCTAGCCCACAACCCTGTGAGCCAGCTACTTGGTATGTTAGTTTCCTGTAGCAACTTATAACAAACGACCAGAAACATGATGGCTTAGCCGGGCGTGGTGGCGCACGCTTGTAATCCCAGTACTTGGGAGGCTGAGACAGGAGGATCCGGGTTCTCAGCCAGCCTCAGCTACTTAGTGAGGCCCTCCGCAACTTAGTGAGACCCTGTTTCAAAATAAAGAATTAAAAATAGGGCTGGGGGTGTAGCTCGGAGGTAGAATGCCCCTGGGTTCAATCTCTGGTACCGCAAAAAAAAAAAAAAAAAGTGACGGCTTAAAGCCATGCACATTTTTCTTGATTCTGGAGGCTTCTCAGACCAAAATTCCCTTCACTGAGATGAAGCCAAGGTGCCAGCAGGACCCTGCTCCCTCTGCAGGCTCGAGGGGAGACTGCATGGCCCTTGCCACCTTCTAGAACAGTCCTCGCAGCTCTTGGTTTCTAGCCCTTTACTCTATCTTCAGAGCCAGCAGTACAGCTTTTGCCTCAGTGGTCACATTGACTAGTTTTCAATTTAATTTTTCAAATTTTATTGTATGAGTGTGGGACTGGGGATTGAACCCAGGGGCATTCTACCTCTGAGCTACACCCCCAGTCCTATTATTTTAATTTGGAAACAAGGGTCTCAAGCTGGGCGTAGTGGTGCACGCTTGTAATCCCAGTACTTGGGAGGCTGAGACAGGAGGATCGCAGGTTCAAGGACAGCCTCGACAAGGTATCGAGACTCTCAGCAACCTAGCGAGACCCTGTATTGGGTGCTGTGGCAGACGGTGCTTGCTCCGTAGTCCCGCCACAGAAGGTCACTGTACCAGACAGCTCCCTAAAAACTATTCCATGGTTCCTGCCATAGAAGGTCGCGGCACCAGGCAGCTTCCTGATCAATAGTCTTCTCACACGAAAACGACACGAAGTCTGATAAAATAATTTGCGGAATGTTTAATCATTGGGGGGTCGGGGAGGAGATGGAGATGACAAATTCTCCTGTCCGTCTGTAGCCAGCACCTTGCTTTTATAGAAACTTTAGATAAGGCATCATAAAAGTTAATCAAACACAGAAACTAACAATTGTCACGAGTTACAATAAAGAAGGTCAGTGAGGCAGACATGTGACAAGCTTGGAGGAGGGAGGGATTAGACATTACCTGGTGGAGACGACATCAAAGACCGCACCTTGATCCGGGTTCGCGGCCAGCCTCAGCTCTCTCTCTCTCTCTCTCTCTCTCCCTCCCCCTGTCTCTCTCTCTCTCTACTTAGTGAGGCCCTCCACAACTTCGTGAGACCCGGTTTCAAAATAAAGTATAAAAAATAGGGCTGGGGGGTGTAGCGCGGAGGTAGAACGCCCCTGGGTTCAACCGGTACTGCAAAAAAAAAAAAAAAAAAGACCGCACCTTGAAGATTACACCAGGTCTCTTGGAATGTGTCCACTTGCAGACAGATCCCACCCAGCCAGATACCGTGTATCCAAACTGAGCTGGTCCAAGATGATAACCTCAGCGTGCATTCTGAGACGCCCTTGACAACCCTGTTTCAAACTAAAAAATAAAATAGGGCTGGGGGTGTGGCTCAGAGGTAGAATGCCCCTGGGTTCAATCCCCAGTACCACACACACAAAAAAAACAGGGTCTCACTAAGTTGCTGAGAGTCTCGCTACATTGCTGAGGCTGTCCTCAAACCTGCACTCCTCCTGTCTCAGTCTCCCAAGTACTGAGATTACAAGCATGCACCATCATACCCAGCTATATTGACTCTTTTTTTTTTTTTTTTGCGGTACCAGGGATTGAACCCAGGGGCGTTCTACCTCCGCACTACACCCCCGGCCCTATTTTTATACTTTATTTTGAAACTGGGTCTCACGAAGTTGCGGAGGGCCTCACTAAGTAGAGAGAGAGAGAGACAGGGAGAGAGAGAGAACGAGAGAGCTGAGGCTGGCTGCGAACCCTGATCCTCCGGTCTCCGCCTGCCAAAGTACTGGGATTACAAGCGTGCGCCACCACACCTGGCTATATTGACTCTTTATTCTGTTTCGAAACTCCCTCTCCTCTCTTATAAAAACATTTGTCTTTTTTTTTTTTGTACTGGGTATTGAACCCAGGGGAAATATACCTCCAAGCTACACCCCCAGATCTTTTTAAAACTTTAATTTTGAAACAGGGTCGTTCTAAATTGCTGAGGCTGTCCTTGAACCTGCAATCCTCCTATCTCAGCCTCCTAAGTACTGGGATTCCAGGCATACGCCAACATGCCCAGCAAAACAAACAAATACAACAACACTTGTCTTTATGAGAGGGAGCATTTTGTGTGTGTGTGTGTGTGTGTGTGTGTGTGTGTGTGTGGTACTGGGGATTGCCAGGAGTCTTCCCTAAGGGAGTACAGAGAGATAAGACAGAAAAGATGTTTTTCGGAATGCTCTGAATTCCAGCCTAACAAGTTTCAACTTAACCTTTAATGGGGGCGGGAGGGGGGATTAAAGGCGCCAGAGCGCAGGAGTAGTTTGTTGAAAATTATATTGTTGCTTCAGCAACTTAGCGAGACCCTGTTTCCAAATGAGAAATAAAATCGGGCTGGGGGTATAACTTGAAGATAGAATGCCTTTGGGTTCAATCCTCAGTTCCACAAAAGAAAAGAAAATTATATTGTTGCCGGGCATGGTAGTGCACACCTGTAATCCCAGGACTTGGGAGGCTGAGACAGGAGGATCACAGGTTCAAGGTCAGCTTCAGCAATTTAGTGAGACTCTCAGCAACCTAGCAAGACCCTGTCTCAAAACAAAAAACAGTGGTGGCACACACCTGTAATCCCAGTACTTGGAAAACTGAGACAGGAAGATGACAGGTTTGAGACCAGCCTCAGCAATTTAGCAAGACTATCAGCAACCTAGTGAGAACCTGTTTCAAGATTAAATAAATAAATAAGGGCTGGACTGTGTCCGGGAGGTAGAAGGCCCCCGAGTTCAATTCCCAGATTCACAAAAACAAAACAAAAAATAAAAAGGGCTGGGGGTATAGAATGTCACAAACAAAGCCAGGTGTGGTACCCCTCCCCTCGTAGTAACCGAGGATCTCAGGTTCAAGGCCAGCCTCAGCAATTTAGCAGCACTCTAGGGAGACCCTGTTTCAAAACAAAAAATAGTGGTGGCGCACGCTTGTAATCCTAGTACTTGGGAGGCTGAGACAGGAGGATCGCAGGTTCACAGCCAGCCTCAGCAACTTAGTGAGGCCCTCCACAACTTAGTGAGCCTCTGTTTTCAAATAAAAAATAAAATAGGGCTGGGGGTGGAGCTCAGAGGTAGAATGCCCCTGGGTTCACACACAGTACCACACACACACACAAAAAGCAAAACCTTTCCCACAGGGGCAATTGCTCTGCAGGGCGCCCTCTGGTGGTCAGAGAAGCCGGCCAGCAGGCTGAGCAGACTGTCTTGTTGATGCCCCCAGGGAGGAATCATGGGCATAGAGATCTACTGGGACTGCAACCTGGACAGCTGGTTCTTTCACTGCCGTCCCAAGTACAGCTTCCGTCGCCTCGACGACAAGACCACCAACGAGTCCCTGTACCCTGGCTACAACTTCAGGTAAGGAAGCTCCAGGTCAGACTTGCTCAGCAGCGGGCCCCAGGGAGCTCCCAGGCCGCAGGGAAATGCAGCCCCAACTGGTTTCCCAAGCAACAAGACAATTAAAAAATCTCTGCTTAACAGAGACAGGAGGGTCGCAGGTTTGAAGCCAGCCTCAGCAATACGCGAGCCTCTCAGCAACCTAGTGAGACCCTGTTTCCAAATAATAAATAAAATAGGGAAGCTGGGCGTGGTGACGCAAGATTGTAATCCCAGTACTTAGGAAGCTGAGACCGGAGGATCCAGGTTCGCAGCCAGCCTCAGCTACTTAGGTCCTCCACAACTTAGTGAGACCCTGTTTCAAAAAATAAAGAATAAAGCCGGGCGTGGTGGCACACGCTTGTAATCCCAGTACTTGGGAGGCTGAGACCGGAGGATCCAGGTTCGCGGCCAGCCTCAGCTATTTATTGAGGCCCTCAGCAACTTTGTGAGACCCTGTTTCAAAATAAAGAATAAAAAAAATAGGGCCGGGGGTGTAGCTCGGAGGTAGAATGCCCCGGGGTTCAATCCCCGGTACCACACAAAAAAAAAAAAGAAAGAAAGAATAAAAAATAGGACCGGGCCAGGCGTGGTGGCGCACACTTGTAATCCCAGTACTTTGGGAGGCGGAGACCGGAGGATCCGGGTTCGCGGCCAGCCTCAGCGCTCTCGCTCTCTCTCTCCCGGTCTCTCTCTCTCTACCTAGTGAGGCCCTCCGCAACTTCATGAGACCCGGTTTCAAAAATAAAACATAAAAAAAAAATAGGGCCGGGGGTGTAGCGTGGAGGTAGAACGCCCCTGCGTTCAATCCCCGGTACCACAAAAAAAAAAATTATTTGAAAAAAAGATTTCTTCTACGTAACAACCCTGGGTCTATACTGCACATGGCAGCCATCGGCTGGCGCTGGTGACAGAAGTCTCTCTGGAAAGGGCGCATTTTGGAGGCGCTGCCCATCTGTTACCTGCCTGGCCCCTGTGGGCATTTCAGTCCAAGATCCTCACGCAAAGATAGCTGGTACTTTTTGCCCGCTCTGGGTCAGTGGCGTTTCATCCGAGGTTCTGAAAGCAGCTTAGTTTGGACCACTTTTTTTTTTTTTTTTGCAGTACCGGGGATTGAACCCAGGGGCGTTCTACCTCCGCGCTACACCCCCATCCCTATTTTTTATATTTTATTTTGAAACCGGGTCTCACGAAGTTGCAGAGCGCCTCACTAAGTAGCTGAGGCTGGCCGCGAACCCAGATCCTCCTGTCTCAGCCTCCCAAGTACTGGGATGACAAGCGTGCGCCACCACGCCCGGCCTAGTTTGGACCACTCTTTGCTCATCCTCTGCTCCTCTGCATGGGCTCACGCCACTAGCAAGAAGACAGGGCAGGAGCAGCGGGCCGACTGCCCTGCCAGCGTGGGTTTTTAGCAGTCAGCAGAAGCATGCAGGGCAACGTACCAATCAGATGCTGGCAAATGTCCTTCGAGTCTCCGAGCTCAGTACATCAGCTCCTGGCGGGATCTGGGCTTTCCGGAAGCCTGTGGGGGTGGTGACATTGATATTCTTTTAGAACAAAGCGTTAGCACATTCCAGACACAGAATGAGCACTGGGAGAAATCTTTGGCCCAAAATAAATTGTTGAGATCTGATGGGTGAGCAGACCAAAGAGAAGGAAGTTGCAGGCTCCTTGAGGGAGATGAGAAAACCTAATTTTCTAAAACATAGGAAGCTGAAGAAGTTCATCCCATTACTGAATGTTGTCCCCAATGAAAAGACTTTTTTTTTCTTTGCGGTAGTGGGGATGGAACCCAGGGGCGTTCTACCTCCGGGCTACACCCCCAGTCCTATTTTTTATTCTTTATTTTGAAACAGCATCTCACCAAGTTGTGGAGGGCCTCACTAAGTAGCTGAGGCTGGCTGCGAATCTGGATCCTCCGGTCTCAGCCTCCCAAGTACTGGGATTACAAGTGTGCGCCACCACGCCCGGCCCCAACGAAAAGATTTACTGCAAAATGTCCTTATACAGCAAACATGTGATTCAGTTGCTTTACAACGTGTGCACAGTAGGGCAGGCCCACACAGACCATGTGATGCGCTTCTCAAGCCAGAACAAGTGTGTGTGTGTGTATTAGTATCCTGTGGCAGCTATAACAAGTGGCCATAACTTTTGTGTGTGTGTGTATGTGTGTGTGTGGCACTAGGGATTGAACCCAGGGGCATTCTACCTCCGAGCTACACCCCCAGCCCTATTTTTATTTTAAAACAGGGTCTCGCTAGGTTGCTGAGAGTCTCACTACTTGCTGAGGCTGTTCTTGAACCTGTGATCCTCCTGTCTCAGCCTCCCAAGTACTAAGATTACAGGAGTGCACCACCACGCCTGGCTTAATTTTTTATTTTGAAACAGGGTCTCACTAAGTTGCCAAGGGTCTTGCTAAGTTGCTGAGGCTGGCCTCGAACCTGAGATCCTCCTGTCCCTTAACTCGTGCTGTGTCACTCCAGTCTCTGCCTCCGTCTCTGCATGGTCTTCTCCCTTGTATCTCTGTCTTAAATTTCCATCTTGCTGGGTGTTGTGGTGCATGCCTGTAATCCCAGTGCTTGGAAGGCTGAGACAGGAGGATTACAGGTTCGAGGCCAGCCTCAGCAATTTAGCAAGACCCTGTTTCTTTTTTTTTTTTTTTTTGCAGTACTGGGGATTGAACCCAGGGGCATTCTACCTCCGAGCTACACCCCCGGCCCTATTTTTATCCTTTATTTTGAAACCGGGTCTCACGAAGTTGCGGAGGGCCTCACTAAGTAGCTGAGGCTGGCCACGAACCCGGATCCTCCGGTCTCCACCTCCCAAGTACTGGGATGACAAGCGTGCACCACCACGCCCAGCACCGGTTCGGGTTTTTTTCTTTCTGTAAAATGTCAGCACTTTCAAAGAGACCTTTGTAAGCAAGGATCCCCCCCCCCCCGCAGGTTCGCCAAGTACTATAAAGAAAACAACGTGGAGAAGCGCACTCTCATCAAAGTCTTCGGGGTCCGTTTTGACATCCTGGTTTTTGGCACCGTAAGTCTCTCCTTCCGGCCCCGGGCTCCTCCATCCTGAGACCGGGTCCCAAATGACTGTGACGGTGGCTCCAGGCAGCGGTCGTGTCGTGTGGCCGTCATTCACTGGCCCTGGGCACTGCGCTTGTGGCACAGAGAGGGAGAAGTGTGTCCTTGAGGTCCTAAGAACGAGCCTTCTGAGGAACGTGGCCTGGGACTGGGGCTGTAATATTCCAAAGGAAGAAAGAGAGAAAAAAAGGAAATAAAGAAAAATCCCTCTGTAAAACAGTTTGTAATAACAGAATCCAACTCAAATTGCTTTAGGGGGAACAAGTCGCTTTTTTTTGTTGCGGTACTGGGGATCGAACCCAGGGGCATTCTACCTCCGAGCTACACTACCAGCCCTATTTTTTATTTTTTATTTTGAAACCAGATCTCACGAAGTTGCAAGGGCCTCACTAAGTAGCTGAGGCTGGCCGCGAACCCGGATCCTCTGGTCTCAGCCTCCCAAGTACTGGGATGACAAGCATATACCACCACGCCTGGCTTTTTTTTTTTCTATTGTTATTTTCACATAACTGAAATGCCCAAAGGTAATTTCAGGCTTCAGATATGGCTGGATCCAGGCGTTCAAACAACGCCACCGGCAGTCGGCCTCCCTCTGTCTCTTACATCAGTTCTCCTGTTTTGGCAGTGTCCTGGGGCTGCCCAAATGGCCACATCTGGCCACCTCTGTGTGGTGCTGTCAGGCAGCTCCTGATACCTTTCCAGTTTAGCAGCCTCAAAGAAAAGAGAAGACTTCTTATTTATTTATTTATTTATTTATTTATTTATTTATTTTGGTACTAGGGATTGAACCCAGGGGCATTCTACCTCTGAGCCACACCCCCAGTCCTATTTTTATTCTTTATTTTGAAGTAGGGTCTCACTAGATGGATGAGAGTCTCACTACTTGTTGAGGCTGTCCTCAAACCTGCAATCCTCCTGTCTCAGCCTCCCAAGTACTAGGATTTCAGTCATGTGCCAGCAGGCCTGGCATGAGAAGACTTCTTTGCCAGAAGTTTTAGCAAAGGACTCGGGCCGGAGCCCTTGGCTCTGATTGGCTCACTGTCGGCCACATAGCAAAGGCAGCCCTCATCCCGGAGACCAGTGTTCTGCCAGACTCCCCATGGCTGGTCTTGGACCAGCTGTGACCCAGCCCAGAGTCCAGAGGAGAGAGCTAGTCTCCTCCTAACCCCAGGACCCACCAAACCACACAGACTGAATGTGAAGAGAGATGGTTGTCCAAAAGAAAACTGAGGAGCCGGGCATGGTGTCACACACCTGTCATCCCAGTACTTGGGAGGCTGAGACAGGAGGATCGCAGGTCGAGGCCAGCCTCAGCAACATAGCAAGGCCCTCGGCAACTTAGTGAGACTCTGTTTCAAAGTAAAAAATAAAATTGGGCTGGGAGTATAGCTCAGAGGTAGAATGCCCCTGGGTTCAATCCCCAGTAACAAGAAAACCCCACACACAAAAAAAAGGATCCCGGTACTTGGGAGGCTGAGACATGAGGATCCGGGTTCGCAGCCAGCCTCAGCTACTTAGTGAGGCCCACTGCAACTTAGTGAGACCCTGTTTAAAAATAAAGAATAAAAAATATAGGGCTGGGGGTGTAGCTCAGAGGTAGAATGCCCCTGGGTTCAATCTCCAGTACCGCAAAAAATAAAAAGGAAAACTGAGGTGTTAACCCCCAAAGAAGGAAGGAAAGGATGCCAGGAATGGAGAAGTCGACAGGTGACCTCGGCGCCCTGTCTGGCTGCATGTGATTTATGTAACAATGATTGTGTGTGTGTGTGTGTGTGTGTGTGTGTGTGTGTGTGTGTGTGTTACTGGGGATGGAACCCAGGGGTGGTGTTCTACCTCTGAGCTATACTCCCAGCCCTGTTTTATTTTATTTGTTTTGTTGTTGTTGTTTTGCAGTACTAGGGAGTGAACCCAGGGGCATTCTACCTCCAAGCTACCCCCTCAGCCCTATTTTTATTTTTTAGTTTGAAACAGGGTCTCACTAAGTTGCGGAGGGCCTCACTAAGTAGCTGAGGCTGGCCGTGAACCTGCGATCCTCCTCTCTCAGCCTCCCAAGTACTGAGATTACAAGCGTGCGCCTCCACGCCTGGCTCTATTTTGTTTATTTTGAAACAGGGTCCCACTGGGTCACTAAGAGTCTCACTACTTGCTGAGGCTGGCCTTGAACCTGCGATCCTCTTGTCTCAGCCTCCCAAAAACTGGGATTACAAGGATGCACCACCACGCCTGGCCGTAACATTGATTCTTGCAGCACAAGAATGAAGGAAATGCATTTTATTTTTTATTTTTTTTTGCAGTACCAGGGATTGAACCCAGGGGTGTTCTACCTCTGCGCTACACCCCTAGCCCTATTTTTTATTCTTTATTTTGAAACAGGGCCTCACTAAGTGGCTGAGGTTGGCCGCGAACCCGGATCCTCTGGTCTCAGCCTCCCAAGTACTGGGAAGGAAATGTAGCTTAGAGGAAGGAAAGGGCTTTGAGAATAGAAACCACAGCGGCACCCCGGAAGCGTGCACGCATTTTTTCCCTCTGCTCTTGAAGTTCCTCTCCTGCCTAACAAAAGCTGGCCCCAAACCCTCCCCTCAGGTGGAACTCAACTGACCCTCAGCGCTTCCCCCTTCATGTACTCATCGCCTTAAAACATTCCTGGAAGCCGGGCGTGGTGGCGCACACCTGAAATCCCAGTACTTGGGAGGCCGAGACTGGAGGATGCAGGTTCGAGGCCAACCTCAGCAACTTAGCAAGACTCTCAGCAAACTAGTGGGACCCTGTTTCCAAATAAACAAAAGAAAAAAGGGCTGCGGGTATAGCTTGGAGGTAGAATGCCCCTGGGTTCAATCCCTTCCACCTATATATATATATATATAAAACTATATATATATAAAAATATATAAATATATATATAAACTATATATATATTTTAAAAAAGAGTAAGAATAGCAGAAACAGGATGCAGGAGAGTTGTAGCCCCAGCCTCTCCCTTCCCGCTGCAGGGGAAGGGAGAGGTAGCACTTTTCTTTTTTTTGGTAGCACTGGGGATTGAACCCAGGGCATTCTACCTCCGAGCTACACCCCCAGCCCTATTTTATTTTTATTTGGAAACAGGGTTTCTCTAGGTTGCTGAGAGTCTCACTACTTGCTGAGACTGTCCTCGAACCTGCCATCCTCCTGTCTCAGCCTCCCAAGTACTGGGATGACAGGCCTGCGCCACCACACCTGGCTTAGGAGGGTGCATTTCTTGGTCGGAGCCCTAGGCTCTGCTCCCTGCTAGGACCCACAAATGCACGCTAGAGCAAAGGGGCCCTGAATCTCAACAGGGTGACTTTTCCTGTTTCCTTTTCAGGGAGGAAAATTTGACATTATCCAGCTGGTGGTGTACATCGGATCCACCCTCTCCTACTTCGGTTTGGTAACTCTCTTTCCCACTTAAGAGAATAGCTGGAGCCAGGTGTGGTGGCCCACGCTTGTAATCCCAGTCCTTGGGAGGCTGAGACAGGAGGATCACAGGTTTGCGGCCAGCCTCAGCTACTTAGTGAGGCCCTCCGCAACTCAGTGAGACCCTGTTTCAAAATAAAGAATAAAAACCGGGTGTGGTGGCACACACTTGTAATCCCAGTACTTGGGAGGCTGAGACAGGAGGATCGCAGGCTCGAAGCCAGCCTCAGCAGTTTAGCAAGGCCGTCCACAATTTAGTGAGACCCTATTTCTAAATAAGAAATAAAATCAGGTTGGGGGTATAACTTGAAGGTAGAATGCCTCTGGGTTCCATTCCCAGTACCCAAAAAAGAAAGAAAGAAAGAAAGAAAGAAAGAAAGAGAGAGAGAGAGAGAGAGAGAGAGGGAGGGAGGGAGAGGGAGAGAGGGAGGGAGGGAGGGAGGGAGGGAGAAAGGGAACAAATGGGTTGGGGTTGTAGCTCAGAGGTAGAATGCCCCTGGGTTCCATCCCCAGTACTGAAAAAAACAGAGAGAGAGAATGAGCTGGGGAGAGGAGGTCTCAGCGCCCCGTGTCCCTCAGGCCACCGTGTTCATCGACTTCCTCATCAATACATACTCCAGCAACTGCTGTCGGTCCCGTGTCTACCCGTGCTGCAAGTGCTGCGAGCCCTGTGCCGTCAACGAGTACTACTACAGGAAGAAGTGTGAGTCGGTCGTGGAGCCCAAGCCGGTGAGGCGCGCTGCGATTCCGAGGCGTCAGAGCGCCCCCAGATCAGCCAGATTAGCCAGATGGCTGATAAGCGTGGGCAAATGCGGCCCAAATCATAGATTTCATCCCGTAGTTGATGAAATACCGAATCGACTTGGAATACGCCAACTGACCATCTCTCTGAGAATCATTTGGTCTTAGAATAGAGCTGGGCGTGGTGGCACACACCTGTCATCCCAGTAGTTGGGAGGCTGAGGCAGGAGGATCGCAGGTTTGAGGACAGCCTCAGCAAGTAGTGAGATTCTCAGCAACCTGGTGAGACCCTGTTTCAAAATAAAAATAAAATAGGGCTGGGGGTGTAGCTCAGAGGTAGAATGTACCTGGGTTCAATCCTCAGTACCGAGAGAGAGACAGAGAAAGAGAGAGAGAGAGACAGAGAGAGAGAATGAACACAGCAAAGACTAGGGTTAGTACACTGGGGCTAGGCTGAGATTACAGGTTAAGATGCATGAGGTTTTATTTCTTTTCTATTTTGTGGTACTGGGGATTGAACCCAGGGGCATTCTACCTCTGAGCTACACCCCCAGCCCTATTTATTTTTTATTTGGAAACAGAGTCTTACTAAGTTGCAGAGGGCCTCACTAAGTAGCTAAGGCTGGCGGTGAACCTGCAATCCTCCTGTCTCAGCCTCCCAAGTCCTGGGATGAGAGGCGTGCACCACCACGCTGGCTTCTGATTTACCTTTCAACTCAGAAGTTGTTCGTTTTTGCTTAGCGAGAGTTTTTGGTGAGCTTGTTCAAGAGTCTTGTCGTTTGCTAAAGGAGAATCACAGTTGCTTACACAGGCAATCCTTGATAATTCTGCGCCAAAGTGGATAAACTTTTCAACCTTCTTTTCCTAGACGTTAAAGTACGTATCCTTTGTGGATGAACCCCACATTCGGATGATAGACCAGCAGCTACTTGGGAAAAGTCTCCAAGACGTCAAGGGCCAAGAAGTCCCAGTAAGTTAAAAGTCTTATTTATTTATTCATTCATTCATTTATTATTTATTTTGTGGCACTGGGGATTGAACCCAGGGCCATTCTACCTCTAAGCTACACCCCCAGTTCTATTTTATTCTTTACTTTTGAAACAGGGCCTCACTAAGTAGCTGAGGCTGGCCGAGAGCCTGCGATCATCCTGTCTCAGCCTCCCAAGTACTGGGATTACAAGCGTATGACACCATACCTGGCTGTCTTTATTTTTGAAGAAAGTTTGTTATTAAATATGAACACATGTAAAAATGCATACAAATCATAATTAGTACAAATCATAACAAAGTGAACATACTCATATAACCAGCACCCATATTAAAAAATTGAATATTCTGGGTTGGGGGTATAACTCAGTGGTAGACCTTTTGCCTAGTATACACAAGGCCCTGGGTTCAATCCCTAGCACTGAAAAAAAATACACACACACACACACACACACACAAAAAGAATGCTCTAAGTCGGGGGCGCGGTGGCGCACATTTGTAATCCCAGTACTTGGGAGGCTGAGACAGGAGGATCCGGATTCATGGCCAGCCTCAGCTACTTAGTGAGGCCCTCCGCAACTCAGTGAGACCCTGTTTCAAAATAAAGGATAAAAAATAGGGCCAGGATCTCCAGTACCGCAAAAAAAATAAAATAAAAAAGAATGCTCTATCAGATTAAAAAAAATTCCCTTAGTGCCTAGTTAGCTAAGAATTTTTATCATGGGGCCAGGGATGGAGCTCACTGGTAGAGCACTTGTCTAGCATGGACGAGATCCTGAGTTTGGCCCCTAGCAACACCAAAATATGTATGTATGTATATATATATATACACATATATATATATATGTATATATATATGTATATATATATATATAAAATGAGTAAATATTGAATGGGTTTTGTGTATGTCTCGTATTGGGGATTGAACCCAGGGGCATTCTACCTCAGAGCTACACTCCCGGCCCTTTTTATTTTTATTTTTATTTATTTTGGCGGTACTGGGAATTGAACTAAGGGGCGTTCTACCTCTGAGCTCTACCCCAGCCCTATTTTTTATTCTTTATTTTGAAACAGGGTCTCACTAAGTTGCGGAGGGCCTCACTAAGTAGCTGAGGCTGGCCGCAAACCCGGATCCTCCTGTCTCAGCCTCCCAAGTACTGGGATTACAAGTGTGCGCCACCATGCCAGGCTCTTTTTTTATTTTTTTGTTTGTTTGTTTGTTTGTTTTTGGTACCGGGGATTGAACCCAGGGGCGTTCTACCTCCGCATTACACCCCTGGCCCTATTTTTTATACTTTATTTTGAAACCGGGTCTCACGAAGTTGTGGAGGGCCTAAGTAGAGAGAGAGAGAGAGACAAGGGGAGAGAGAGAGCTGAGGCTGGCCACGAACCCGGATCCTCCGGTCTCCGCCTCCCAAAGTACTGGGATTACAAGCGTGCGCCACCACGCCCGGCTATTTTTTGTTTTTGAAACAAGGTCTAACTAGGTTGCTGAGAGTCTCACTACATTGCTGAGTCTGTCCTTGAACCTGCGATCCTCCTGTCTCAGCGTCCCAAGTACTGGGATTACAACTGTGCTCCACCACGCCCGGCTCTTAACTATCATTTTCTAAATTAATAAAATTAAAGGACCTAGAGGTTGTCACTGCTCAGGGATTTGGAAACTTGACTTTTTCAGAGGCCCCCGCTGGACTTCGTGGACCTCTCCAAGCTGCCCCTGCCTCTCCACGAGCCGCCCCCCAGCCCTGGACAGGCGGAGGAGATGCAGCCACTTCGAGAGGCGGCGACTCTGGAGTCCAGGGCCAGCCCCGGTTGGTGCCAGTGTGGACGCTGCCTCCCGTCCCAGCTCCCCGAGAGCCGCAGGTGTCTGGAGGAGCTGTGTTGCCGGAGGAAGCCCGGGGCCTGCATCACCACCTCGGAGCCCTTCCGCAAGCTCGTGCTGTCCAGGCACGCCCTGCAGTTCCTCCTGCTCTACGAGGAGCCGCTGCTGGAGCTGGAGGCCGAGGCCACCACCCGCCGGCTGCGGCACTGCGCCTACAGGTGCTACGCCGCCTGGCGCTTTGGCTCCCAGGACCTGGCCGACTTTGCCATCTTGCCCAGCTGCTGCCGCTGGCAGATCCGGAAGGAGTTCCCCAAGAGCGAAGGGCAGTACAGCGGCTTCAAGAGTCCCTACTAGCCGGGTGTGGTGGCGCACGCTTGTAATCCCAGTCCTTGGGAGGCTGAGACAGGAGGATCACGTGTTCGCGGCCAGCCTCAGCTACTTAGTGAGGCCCTCTGCAACTCAGTGAGACCCTGTTTCAAAATAAAGAATAAAAAATAGGGCTGGGGGTGTAGCTCGGAGGTAGAATGCCCCTGGGTTCGATCCCCAGTACTAAAAAAAAAAAAAAAGAGTCCCTACTGCTGGCCAGGGGCCGCTGACACAGTGACATCGCGGTGGCCAGCGCCTGGAGCTTGGCCTGCAAGATCTTCAGCAAAGGGAAGTGTGCTTTCCTCTCATACGGCTCTACGTGCATGCGTCAGAGCGCAGGATGACCCAGTTCAACCAACCAGCACCTCTCCGCAGGGACTAAGAATCGAGTGACTTGGATCCAAGTCTCAATTCTGTCCCAAAAAGTTCTGTGGCCTTTAATGTCTGTGACTCTGTCTCCTCGTTACCCACCCTGCTATCTCAGAGCTATAGTGAGGACCGTCTGGGACAGTGGACACAAACCGTCTTGTGACTGGGTCAAGCACTCCATGGATACCAAGCGACTCGTTAAGAGGCTGGGCTAGGATAACGCCCAACTAAGCACAAACGCTTTAGGTCTTGATTGGAGAATGTGGAGGATTAAAGGTGGCCACAGCTGGGCGTGGTGGCGCACACCTATCATCCCAGGACTTGGGAGGCTGAGACAGGAGGATAGCAGGTTCTAGAGGCCAGCCTTAGCAAGACTCTCAGGAACCCAGGGAAACCCTGTTTCAAATCAGACAAAGAAACAAAAAAAACCTCTAAAAACTAAAAAATGGGTAGGGTGTAGCTCAGAGATAGAATGCCCTGGGTTCAATCCCCAGTACCACAAAAAAAAAAAAGGTGGCCACAAATTCTCTGACGCCTGTCCCCTCTCTTTGAGTGTGGGCAGCTCAGGTGACTTCATCCAATAGCGGATGTGACACTCTGTCAGCTTCAGGCTCCCCCTTTTTTTTGGTACCCCCGAGCTACACTGCTATCCCTTTTTATTTTCCTATGATTTTTTGTTTTTGTTTTGTGGTACTGGGGATTGAACCCAGGGGCATTCTACCTCGGAGCTAAACCTCCAGCCCTATTTTGTTTTTAGTTTGAAACAGCGTCTCACTAGGTTGCTGAGAGTCTCACTACTTGCTGAGGCTGTCCTTGAACCTGTGATCCTCCTGTCTCAGCCTCCCAAGTATTGGGATTACAAGTGTGCACCACCACACCCGGTTTATTTTTTCTATTTTGAAACAAAGTCTCAAGACCGGAGGATCCAGGTTCACAGCCAGCCTCAGCTACTTAGGCCCTCCGCAACTTCGTGAGACCGGTTTCAAAATAAAATATAAAAAATAGGACTGGGGATGTAGCTGGGAGGTAGAACGCCCCTGGGTTCAATTCCTGGTACTGCGAAAAACAACAACAACAACAACAACAAAGTCTCACTAAGTTGCTGAGGCTGCCCTCAGACCTGCAATCCTCCTGTCTTAGCCTCCCAAGTGCTGGGATTACAGGCGTGCACCACCATGCCCGGCCAGGAGCTTGATCTCAAACAGCAGCTTCCATTGGAACTCTTGCTGAGGGGAAGCCGGCCCCATGGCCAAGTCTGACTGTCTTGAGGCTGCCCTGCCGTGCCCCAAGCAGCCACATGAAGAGGAGCACGCCTGACCAGTCCCAGCCCTCGGGCCACCCAAGTCTAGTCACCGCACGTGGGCGAGAAGCAGCGTCGAGGTGATTCCAGAAGCTCCTAACATATGACTGGAATCTCCTGAGATGTCCGAGAGAGAACTGTCTGGCCAACCCAGAGAGCCAACTGCTCTGTTAAGTCACTACATTTGGGGGATGTTTGTTACGCAGCAACTGATAACTGAGGCAGAGAGCAAGCCTGATGCCTGGGGACACAGACGCAGCCCACACATTCCCTGGTTCTAAACTTGTAGGAGCCCAGACCATCATCCCTAGTGCCCGTCAGGAGCTGAGGTCTTGATTGCACAGTTCTAAGGCTGCAGACCAAATCAGGTAACTCACCTGACCAGCCCTGGAAGCCACCGAACTTGCTCACTACTCCATACATTCCAGTTCTCATCGCTGTCTCTCTACTGTGAGTGACAACCGCCTCTGTGCCAGTCCATCCCGCGCCCGGTGGCCAATCGGAACAGAGGAAGCCCGGAAGCTACTTAAAAAGCAACCCACACCCGCCCCTCGCCATTGCCAACCATCAACCACCAAGGGCCTGGAAATGAGCAGTCACAGGTTTGGGGGCCCCCATCTCAGGATAGTCACAGGTTTGGGGGCCCCATCTCAGGATAGTCACAGGTTTGGGGGTCTGTCAGGATAGTCACAGGTTTGGGGGCCCCGTCTCAGGATAATCATGGGTTTGGGGGTCTGTCTCAGGATAGTCACAGGTTTGGGGGCCCCATCTCAGGACTTCCTTTCCATGGTTTTGTCAGTACAATTGGCTACTTATTTCTAAACAACTATTTCAAAGAATAGTTTAGAGACCACTATGAATAGCACTGAAATACTATAACTGAGCCAGGCGTGGTTGCGCACACTTGTCATCCCAGTACTTGGGAGGCTGAGACAGGAGGATCCGGGTTCGGGGCCAGCCTCAGCTACTTAGTGAGGCCCTCCACAACTTCGTGAGACCCAGTTTCAAAATAAAGTATAAAAAATAGGGCCGGGGGTGTAGCTCGGAGGTAGAACGCCCCTGGGTTCAATCCCCAGTGCCAAAAAAAGAAAAAAAGTACTGTAACTGATTTTTATACAAACTCTAAGACTTGCCATTTTTGTACTTTCTTAAAACCAATAGCTTTCTACTGTATTAAAGCAAATCAACATGAATAAAAACTTTGTGTTTGTTGTTTGTTTTGACCCGGGGTTTCATCTGGCCTTAATCCCTGGAATCAAGTTCATTGTGCCAGACTGGATTTTCATTTTTACTGCCTTATCAGATATATTTTTGAAAAGTGAACTATATGCGACTTCAGAATTTTTTTTTTTTCGGTGCTGGGAATGGAACCCAGGGCCTCACGCATGCTAGGCAGGTACTCTACCACAGCCATACTCCCAGCTCCAGAATTCAAAATTTTTTCTTCCAAGAAATCTGTGTAAAGTTGGGCATGATGGTGCACACCTATAATCCCAGTACCTGAGAGGCTGAGACAGGAGGATCGAAGGTTCGAGGACAGCCTCAGCAACCTAGTGAGGCTCTCAGCAACCTAGTGAGACCCTGTTTCAAAACAAAAAATAAAACAGAGCTGGGGGTATAGCTCAGAGGCAGAATGCCCCTGAGTCCAATCCCTAGTAACACAGACACATACACACACACACACACACACACTAAGTAAAGTCTATGTAACAGCTACACATTTCCAATATGAAGGCCTCTGAGCCTTTACACCTTTTTTTTTTTTTTTGGAGGGGGCATTCTACCTCCGAGCTACACCCCCAGCCCTGGTTTTTTTTTGGGGGGGTGGTACTGGGGATTGAACCCTGGGGTGTTCTACCTCTGAGCTACACCCCCACCCCTTTTTTATTTTTTTGCTTTGAAACAGGGTCTTGCTAGCTTGCTGAGAGTCTCGCTATGTTGCTGAGGCTGACCTCAAAACTGCAGTCCTCCTGTCTCAGCCTCCCAAGTACTGGGATGACAAGCGTGTGCCACCATGCCCGGCTTACACCTTTAGTTTTGAAGCCTTCTTCCTAGGGTGTTTCTATTGCCTTGTTGAGGCCCGAGCTCTGAGCTGCAGTCAGAATCTGGAATTCTAGACCCTTCTCTTTTCCTTCACCTTCCCCACAGATCCTCGGGCTGCGGGTGATGTGTTACTAAGACTGTGTATAAAATGTCTGACGGGAGCCAGGCGTGGTGGCGCACGCTTGTAATCCCAGTACTTGGGAGGCTGCGAGAGGAGGATCCGGGTTCACGGCCAGCCTCAGCTACTTAGTGAGGCCCTCCGCAACTTCATGAGACCTGGTTTCAAAATAAAGTACAAAAAAATAGGGCCGGGGGTGTAGCTTGGAGGTAGAACGCCCCTGGGTTCAATCCCCGGTACCGCAAAAAAAAAAGGGAATCATTTTTTAAAAACTAATTTTAGGTTGACAATGTAGGTATATTCTTAACCTGATTGTTTTGATAATAAAAATGATGCATAATTTGCTTATTTAAGTCTTCTCTTTGATTCCTTTTTTCAAACGGTCCCCAAATCAGAGTTCACTCATTCTTACTCACATTCATTTAACAAAAGATTCATTGAGCCGGGCGTGGTGGCGCACGCTTGTAATCCCAGTACTTTGGGAGGCGGAGACCGGAGGATCCAGGTTCGAGGCCAGCCTCAGCTCTCTCTCTCTTTCTCTGCTTAGTGAGGCCCTCCACAACTTCGCGAGACCCGGTTTCAAAATAAAGTATAAAAAAATAGGGCCGGGGGTGTAGCGCGGAGATAGAACGCCCCTGGGTTCAATCCCCGGTACCGCAAAAAAAAAAATAAATAAATAAAAATAAAAATAAAAATAAAAAGAATAAAATAGGGCTGGGGGTGTAACTTGGAGGTAGAATGTCCCTGGGTTCAATCCCCAGTACCGCAAAAAAAAAAAGATTCACTGAGCTGGGTGTGGTGGCACACGCTTGTAATCCCAGTACTTGGGAGGCCGAGACCGGAGGATCGCAGGTTCACGGCCAGCCTCAGCTACTTAGTGAGGCCCTCCGCAACTTCGTGAGACCCTGTTTCAAAATAAAGAATAAAAAATAGGGCTTGGGGTGGAGCTTGGAGGTAGAATGCCCCTGGGTTCAATCCCCAGTACCGCAAAAACAAACAAACAAAAACCTACAGTCATTGTCTGGGCTTCCCGGCATGTCTGATTCAACTCGGTCAGGCTTTTGAGCAGATTTAGAAGCCCCCCCCTTCTTGGACTTTCACTGTGCTCTTTCAGCTTCCCATTTTCCAGGCCTGGAGGGCGATGAATCATGTCTCCTAAGTAAATGATGATCGTGGGAGTGCTTTGCCTTTCCAAAGTGCTGGGCTGGCTCCTGTCCTTCCTTCCTTCCTTTTTTTGTACTGGGGATTGAACTCAGGGGCCTTCTACCTCCGAGCTCCACCCCCAGCCCTATTTTATTTCTTATTTTGAAATAGAGTCTTGCTAGGTTGCTGAGAGTCTCACTACATTGCTGAGGCTGTCCTCGAACCTGCGATCCTTCTGTCTTGGCCTCCCAAGTACTGGGATTAGAGGCGTGCATCATGTCTTGTCCTGGGATCTTTTGGATGAATTGTCAAGGTCACATGAGCCTGAGCCTTCTGGCATCAGAGGAAGAGGCGGAGGTGGCCAACACCCCTCACTGTTAACCAAATAATTGCCACTTAATGGGCTTGGATAAGGGCCAACTCTGTCTAGCGCCCGATGACAGCCTGGACTGGGTGGTGAGTCACCAGGGTTTACGTTTCAGACCCCCAGCATGTCAGCAGCTCCAAAGGGCAGGGGGCTCATTTTGGGGGTGACGTCTCCCTCCTCCTCCCTCCCACCTACCCACCCATCTCATCAGTGCATTCAGCAAACACCAACTGCGACTGTGTAGGCGCTGCGGAGACAGCTAAGCAGGTCGGGATCCCTTGGGGCTACACGCAGAGGAAAGACAGCAACCGAGGTGGCAAGAAATGGGGGGAGGAAGGGGGTGCAGTGGTGCACACCTGTAATGCCAGTACTTGGGAGGCTGAGACAGGAGGATCGCAGGTTTGAGACCAGCCTCAGCAACTTAGTAAGATCTGCTTCAACATTAAAAAGGGGGGGAGGCTGGAGGTAGAATGTCCCTGGGTTCAATCCTCAGTGCCCCCCCCAAAAAAAATCCTTCAGCTAGTCATGGGGACCTTGTGGTGGGAGAAGAGGCGCTAAGGAAGGGACGTCATTTCGTAGTCTGCGGGGTCACATGGGAATGACGCAGTGTGCCACCTGGGCTACCGAACGGCTGCTAGTGATGGAAAGAAAGAGAAGACTCTGAAAAAGAATCTCTAAAAATTCCCTCAGTCCAATAGTAGGAAACTGGTTAAATAAATTGCAGCACTTCCGTATCGCAGGAGAATCTGCAGCTACTTAAAATGATGCCACAGAAGGACAATTAGTGACATGGACAGACGCTCAAGGCAGAACGCCATATGTTTGACATTTCTTGCTTAAGGAAAATATGAGACTGTAATTAGATCTCGTTTTTTTTTTTAACCTGCAAAGATAGTTTCTTATTAAAAATCTTTAGTCAAGCATGGTGGTACACACCTGTAATCCCAGTACTTTGGAGGTTCAGACAGGAGGATCACAGGTTCAAGGTCAGCCTCAGCAACGTAGCGAGACGCTCAGCAACTTAGAGAGACCCTGCTTCAAAACAAAAATTAAAAAGGGATGGGGGTGTAGCTCAGAGGCAGAATGCCCCTGGGTTCAATCCCCAACAACACACACACACGGGCTGGGATGTACCTCAGTGGTAGAGCACCCCTGGGGTTGATCCTCAGTACCAATCAATCAATCAATCAATCAAAAAGCTTTTTTTTTTTTGTAGTAGTAGTAGTGGGCATTCTACCTCTGAGCTACATCCCCAGCCCTATTTTTTATTCTTTATTTTGAAACAGGGTATCACTAAGGTGTGGAGGGCCTCACTAAGTAGCTGAGGCTAGCCGCGAACCCGGATCCTCCTGTCTCGGCCTCCCAAGGATTGGGATGACAGGCGTGCACCACCACGCCCAGCTCCAGCCCTGTTTTTTATTCTTTTTTTTTTTTTTTTTTTTTTTTTGCGGTACCGGGGATTGAACGCAGGGGCGTTCTACCTCTGCGCTACACCCCCGGCCCTATTTTTTTATACTTTATTTTGAAACCGGGTCTCACGTAGTTGCGGAGGGCCTCACTAGGTAGAGAGAGAGAGCTGTTTTTTATTCTTTATTTTGAAATGGGGTCTCACTAAGTTGTAGAGGGCCTCACTAAGTAGCTGAGGCTGCTGTAAACCCAGATCCTCCTGTCTCAGCCTCCCAAGGATTGGGATGACAGGCATGAGCCACACGCCCAGCCGCCTGTTTCAGTTCCGTGTCTGCAGACTGCCCCATGGCCTCTCTACATTTATGCTGGTTTTGTCTCCTTGGTTCCAGTGACCTGCAGAGAACAAAGAGCCGCCTCTACCCCAGGGCACAGCCGGAAAGCATCGCACTGGCCGCACTGGCCGGGTTAGGGAGACTGCCTCCTGGGCTCCAGTCAGCTGTGGCCAGAGTAATGTAGGATCCACGAAATAAACAGGTAAGAAGGAGACAGACAGGAACAAAAAGGAAAAATAAAATATAACTTTATTTATTTGTGGTACTGGGGATTGAACCCAGGGGAATTCTACCTCTGAGCTACACCCCCAGCCCTATTTTTTATTCTTTATTTTTTATTTATTTATTTTTTTGTTTATTTATTTATTTATTTTTATTACCGGGGATTGAACGCAGGGGTGTTCTAGCTCCGCACTACACCCCCAGCCCTATTTTTTATACTTTATTTTGAAACCGGGTCTCACGAAGTTGCAGAGGCCTCACTAAGTAGAGAGAGAGAGAGAGAGAGGGAGGGAGAGAGCGAGCCGAGGTTGGCCGTGAACCGGGATCCTCCGGTCTCCACCTCCCAAAGTACTGGGATTACAAGCGTGCGCCACCACGCCCAGCCCTATTCTTTCTTTCTTTCTTTCTTTTTTTTTTTTTTTTTTTTG